>JAOTQR010033835.1:0-15936 GCA_025774065.1 Solanum ossicruentum | reverse complement strand
CAAATAAATGCTCTTTTTCTTAAGCTAAAGGGGTATTTATAAAAACCAAATTTCTCAAAATTACAACATAAGGGCTCAAGATCCTAAGTCCCGAATTTCCCCCAAAGTATGAGTCCTTCATATCGCCCCTTAGTCTTTATATTCTATATGCTATATGAACTCATGACAATCCCTTTCCCCTGTGATATCCCTATAGTGTGAGTCCTATTCTCCCATCCTTTAGATCTATGTGTTTGTTTGTTACATGCGCTTCCAAACCGATGATGTGAGTTTTGGTATCTGTAGGCTTGTTTGGGGACTCTCGGGTTCCCATTTGCGTGTCACATCGAGGCCTTAGGTCTGGGTCATGAGAAAGATGGTATCAAAGCCCTAAGTTTGTAAATGATCCTCAGAGTCCAACATACTGCATCAAGTAGAGTCCTATTTATGGGCGTGAAGTGCACCATGTTTATAAGTGGGAGGCTACAGTGACGTTTTAGGAATTGTCTCACTTCTTAACCCTTCACCTTGAATAGTATCCTAGCTCTATTTCAGAAGATGCCTTGTGGTAGACCTGCTAGACCAGCCCCAGCTAAAGAGGGTAAAGCACCTCAAGGGACTATAGATGAGCCTATCTTTAATGGTGAATTTTGCATGGACTTTGTCATACTTGCCTAAGTGGTGACAACTCAGAATAGGTAGGCAAACATGCCTCAGGATCCCACTCTTGCTTCTAGAGTGAGGGATTCACTTGTATGAATCCTCCGGAGTTCTTTGGGTCTAAGGCTAAAGAGGATGCTCGGGAGTTCATTGATGAGTTCTCTAAAGTATTGAATGCCATGGTGTCACTTCTGAGGGCTGAGCTAGCTGGCTACTAGTTGAAGGATGTAGCATAGGTGTGGTATACTCAGTGGTCTATGGAGAGCATTTGTGGTGATGATGTTAATTGGGCAGAGTTCAAGCTTGCTTTTCTAGATCGTTTCCCACTGGAGCTTAGGGAAGATAAGATGAATAAGTTTATCAACCTAATGCAGGGTAACATGAGTATCACGGATTATTCTCTCATGTTCACTAAGCTCTCCAAGTATGCTCCGACACTTGTGGCTAATCTCGTACAAGAATACACAAGTTCATATCTAGTGTTTCGGACATACTTGTATAGGAATGTCATACGACCATGCTTAATCAGGATATTAACATCTCTAGACTTATGGATTATGCCAAATAGATCGAAGGGGAGAACCGGAAAGGGAGGAGAATGCATGATCCTAAGAGAGCCTGTTTTGACGGTGGATTCTCCATCTCTCGAGTTAGTGGTTTTAGTCGTTTCCAACGGGTCCAAGATTTGGTTGCTCAAGTTGCTAATGCTAAAGTGCCTCCTCCTAGGGCACCAGTTGGTTGTGGCTCAAGATGGACAAGGTCATCTAAGAGTTCCTCAAGATGTTGCACAGAGGAACAACAAATTATATGTTGTTCATGCATGTCAGGAAGTTGAGGAGGCTCCGGATGTTATGACTGGTGCATTAAATGTTTTTGATTTTGATTTTTATTCTTTGCTTGATGTGGGTGAAAACTTGTCGTTTGTGTCTCCT
The DNA here is from genome assembly GCA_025774065.1 of Solanum ossicruentum. Classification (NCBI taxonomy): domain Eukaryota; kingdom Viridiplantae; phylum Streptophyta; class Magnoliopsida; order Solanales; family Solanaceae; genus Solanum; species Solanum ossicruentum. Next base: position 14,365 of record JAOTQR010033835.1, on the reverse strand, counting down.
CTATTGGCTGTTAAATTTTGCGTAAGTCTAAAAACTTTTAGGGAGCCATACTTGGTTTATACTCCCGTGGGTGAATCAGTCGTTGCATATAGGGTCTGTCATGGTTGTCCTATTTCTGTGTTGCATAAGGTTTTTCTGTGTGATCTTATGGAACTTGAAATGTGTGATTCTTATGTTTCCTCGAGATGGATTGGTTGTATGCATCATATGCTTCTATAGATTGTAGTACCTGGAAGGTCAAGTTCCAACAACCCGGTGACCCTGTTCTTGATTTGAAGGTTAGTGACTCTGCTATTAAGGGTCGTTTTATTTCCTAACTCAAAGCTTGGAAGAAGATCTCCAAGAGGTTTATATATCACATTGTGAGGGATGTGGAGTCTGAATTGCCTACTCTTTTGTTCATCCCTATGGGGAATGAGTTTTCGTATGTGTGTTTCTGAAGACCTGCTTGGTATTCCTCCCGAAAAGGAAATAGACTTTGGCATACATCTTCTTTCGAATACTCAACCTGTCTCTATTCCTCCCTATCATATGGCACCATCAGAGTTGAAAGAATTGAAGGATCAATTGAAACATTTTTTAGAGAAGGCTTTCATCAGGAAAAACATATCTCTATGGGTGATCCAGTATTATTTGTATGGAAGAAATATGGATCCCTTTGGATGTGTATCCATTATAGGCAATTGAATAACATGACCATTAAAAATAAGTATCCATTGAGAATCAATGACTTGTTTCACCAACTTCAAGGGGCTACTCACTTTTCAAAGATTGACCTCCATTTCAGGTATCATTAGTTAAAGGTTAGAGAATGTGATATACCCAAGACAGCCTTTTGGATGAGTTATAGGCACTTTGAGTTTGTGGTGATGTCATTTGGCCTAACGAATGCTCCGGTCATGTTCATGGACCTTATGAATCCGGTGTTAAAGGAATTCCTTGATAGTTTCATGGTTGTCTTCGTTGATGATATTCTTATCTATTCCCAAAGTGAATGGGAGCATATGGATCATTTTAGGTCAATTTTGCAAACGTTGAGCAAGAAGAAGTTTTATGCCAAATTTAGCTAATTTAAGTTTTGGTTGGGTGAAGTTGCTTTTCTGGGTCATGTGGTGTCTGGTGATGGTATAAAGGTGGATCTGAAGAAGATTGAGGTGGTAAAGAATTGTCCTAGACCGTTGATCCCTTCAGGCATTCAAAGTTTCCTTGGGTTAACGGGTTATTATAGAAGGTTCGTAGATGGGTTCTCATCCATTGAATCTCCATTGACTAAGTTGACCAAATAGAAGGCTAAGTTTTTGTGGTCGGATGAGTGTGAGAAGCATTTCCAAACTTTGAAGGATCATCTTACAAGGCTCTGGTTTGGACTATAAAAAATAGCATGGACGGGTTTGTGATATATTGTGATGCCTCTAGAATTAGGTTAGGATGTGTACCTATGCAACATAGTAAGGTGATGGTTTATTCATCAAGAGAATTGAAGGTGCATGAGCGTAATACCTTACTCACGATCTCAAGTTTGCGGCGGTGGTTTTTGCTTTTAAAATTTGGAGGCACTATTTTTATGGGATGCATGTTGATTCTTTCACCGATCATAAGAGCTTACAGTATGTGTTCACTCAAAGAGACCTTAACTTAAGACAAAGGAGAAGGTTGGAACTCCTAAAGGATTACGACATGTGTGTTTTGTATCATCCCGGCAAGGCAAATGTGGTAGCCAATGCTCTTAGTAGGCTATTTATCGGAAGGATGGCCTATGTTGTGGGGGAGAAGGAGGAGTTGGTAAGGGATGTTCATTATTTGGCTAGATTGGATGTTAGAGTGGCTGATTCCAATGATGGTGGTACACATTTTATAAATGGGGCCAAATCCTTTGTTGTTGTTGATGTGAAGTATAAGTAAGATTTAGATACATCCTTGGTTAAATTGAAGAAATCAATTGTCGAGAAGAATATTGAGGTGTTCTCCCGGGGGGAGATGGTGTACTTTGGTATCAAGATCGGTTATGTGTTTCGGATGTGGGTTGTCTTTGAAAGGTCATCATGAGTGAAGCCCATAGTTCTTATTATTCTATTCACACGGGGTCCACTAAAATGTATCAGGATTTGAAGGATGTGTATTGGTGGCATGGTATAAAGAGCGACATAGCCATGTTTGTATCTGAATGCTCAAATTGTCAATAAGTGAAGGTGGAGCATCAAAGACCCAGTGGATTAGCTCAAGACATTGAGATTCCTACTAGAATGTGGCCAGACATAAATATGGATTTTGTGGTTGGATTGCCTCAAACTCGAAAAAATTTGACTCCATTTGGGTTATCGTTGATCAGTTGACTAATCGACTCATTTCTTATCGATTAAGATGTCACGACCCAACCTTAGGGCCTTGATGTGACCAGCGAATGGGGAACCCTCTTAGCATATCATCGCACATCCTTGGTCGCGGAAGCAAGTCAATGACATTTTTAGATTAGAAATAAGGACAAAATTAACAAAGGGAAAAACTTTCACAACATAAACATCAAGAACAAGAGAGTCGAGGCTCATAGCATAATTACATAACTTGTCCAATAACACCTCTAAACATAGAACTTAGTGGGGGCCAAGACAAGAAATCGGGCTCACTCTTATAGTCAAAGTATACAATAAAGAAAGAGAGCCATAACACTTAACATAAGAACATAGACCTCTTCACCAAAATGGAGGATGCACCAACTAGATTGAGTGATATCGTACTAGCCACTTGGGGGAGAATGATGACCATATGGAGCTCCAATCCCTGCATGGTAACATCATGTAGGCATAGTGTATGCGTGAATACATTTGAATGTTGTAAATATGTAGGATGCAATGCAACAAGAATAGGCAACATAGGCAAAAAGCATAATATTAAGCAATGAATAGCATACTAACAATATCACATGTATGAATGATGCATGAAGTAAAACATGCTTATGTAGAACATATTACATATGTATGAAGAGACCATCATCATAGACCAAGCAGCTAGTACTTGGAATCCAAGGCTTAGCACCACCTTGGAAGTAATGTGGTATCAAACCCTCAACATGGTTAATGGACGTCACACCCTCCATCATAGTGGTCGAGGTAGCAAACCCTCAACATGGTTAATGGATCTTCACACCCTCAATCATAGTGGTCAAGGTATGAACCCCTTAACATGGTTAATGGACATTACACCCTCCATCAAAGCGGTCAAGGTATCTACCCCATAAAATGGTTAATGAACATCACACCCTCCATCAAAATGGTCAAGGTATCAACCCCTCAATATGGCTAATGGACATCACAACCTCCATCAAAGTTGTCAAGGTATCAACCCCTTAACTTGGTTCATAGACATCACACCCTCTATCAAAGTGGTCAAGGTATCAAACTCACAACATGGCTATGGCCAACATACAACACTATAGAAACTTATCATGAAATTAACACATATACAACATACTTTCATCACCATAAAGTTATATATCTCCTAAGCCAAGCATTAGGCCTTCAACAACTCAAGAATCATAATTCGAACATTTTATGAAACATTTGGCGGTTGTGTAATGCTAGTGTAAAATCATGCAATTCAAGAGTGAAATCATACAACAAAACTCAATGCATAACCACCACCAACACTTGGTAATACCATTATGCAATAAACATCAAAACCCTTCATCAAATCTCAAGATAGATCTAAGATTCATGCCTCAAAACATGCTCAAACAGTCACACTTTTATGACACCTCAACATAGTTCATAGTCAAATTCATAATAAGTAAGACCGTAAGTAAATCAACTTAGACATATGCAATTTATGTAACAAAAGGAAGTTAGGGCACAATTGGTGGAAGGACCCAACAGTTGAAACCCACATACCTTGGCTTTGCAGAATTATTTGATAAAGATTGGATATGGGAACTTGAAGCTTGGGTGAAATACTTAGATCTGGATTGAGTTTTAGGATTTGAATTTTGAGAGAAATATTAGTCTAAGTGGTTGAAAGAGTATTGGGGAATGTCTTGTATGATATGAAGGTGAAATATTATCACACCCAAAGTCCTGTTAAGGCGGACTAGCACCCATTGCCGATAAGGCTCGAGTGAATGAACCTATATCCATGCGTTTTTTATATAAATTATAAGGGATTTCTTCATTCAACATGACTTTAAGAAAGTAAACAGTAATAACAAGTCAAAAGGAAATGCATATGACTAGGTCGTTGGGGCCACGTCGTCTAAAGTAGGAGTCATGACTACATTTTAATTTACATAGTCTACAAAGCCTTTAGATAGGGAAAAGAATCTAATAAGGGTCAGGATAGACACGCCTCGACTAACTATACAATATAAAAATATAAGCTCTAGACGCACAAAGCTCCAAAACAACCTGGAGCTCGGGAACAACAGATGGATATCCTGTACCTACAGCATGAAATGCAGGTCCTCTGTAATGGATGTCAATACGAGATAATATACTGAATATGTAAGGCAGAAAATATTGTATATGAAGTAACAACTCAAATGAAACTATGCATTGGTGTAGGATAAGAGACCACCGTTAGTCATACTGTGGGATCATGTACTTTATGTTCTTTTTATTACTTTACCTTTACTGTATAATTTGCGCACAACATGTAATACAAATGAATAGCTAATTAGTGATAAATCTATTTCGAGATCGGCCTGGCTAGGCTTTTCCTTTCACCCCTTGGGCTACCCCCCGTGGTAGGATAAACCTGGCTAGGTGATTCTTCCATCCCTTGGTTTACCACCCATCAATAGGTAATATACTTTATCTTTTAATTACTTTTGAGATGATTCTTTTGGTGGTTAGAATATTGGAGTTGTAGGACTTTAGATACAATATATGACATGTAAATAATCACAAAAGATAACACCATAATGAAAGGAATTGGTTAAACAAATAATGAAATGCATATGAGGTAGAACAACACATGAACTTTATTTAGTAGAAGAAACCCGTGTATCTTGGTATCCAAGTATGTATGCAAATTTGAAGGTGACTTTGTATGGGAGCATATGAACATGTCAAAGAGTTTATACATGGTTAATAGTTGCGTTGGAGTTGGTAAGTGCCTTTATGTGCGAAGGAGGGATCTATGTTTCATGCCAAATGATACGAAATCAAGTAACCTTACATACCTTTCTGTACAACCATGCTATTACCTTGAGATAACCTTACTATCCTTCAAATATTTATCTACGACATCGTAAGTGATAAAACTAGCATTAGCAGCCAACAGATACATCTTGGCAGTCCAATCTAAAAAAAAACAACATACGGGCAACAAGCGGATAATTATAAGCCCGAGTGTATTCTTTCAACCTTTCCGCCCCTAATCGTATTTTCTAATATGCATTCTCATAAACATATCATGTGCAGCCTATTCTAGTGCCATAATAGTCTTACAAAACATCCCACAAAGCACAACATATAACAATTCTATGCAACATACAAATAGGCAGCATAATGTTACATCCCTTCGCTACATTTTGACGTCGACAATTCCAAACCTATTCCAACTTTAACCAAATTGTCCCCACAATATATAAACATAAAAGCTATAATAAAATAGTTCAAAAATAGTCCTCAAAATAGGTGGAGGATGTGATACCATAGTCCTCAATCAATCAGTCCACAAGTTCTTATTACGAGCACAATTACGATATCACACAAGAACTCACTTTTGCGGACTGTAAAAATGGTGCAGCAGCCTTTATACATCATTGTAGAACCAACACTCATTGAGAACATTAGCCTCCCTTCGTAATCAATCCAACCAAAAAGAGAAAAGCTTTGAAATAAACAAGAAAAATGTACAACAACTTTTGGAACGCATGTTGTCCAATAATTTCAGCGAAGGTATAATCAGTTTAGCCTCTTGTTTTACATAAGAAAATCATACTAAACACATAAGTATTCTTAAATAAATTTACTCTCAGGATGTAGGGCTCCTCCAAGAATCGTAAAAGTCTCTTGTGATTGCTTGTAAAGTCAAGAAAGAGTTGAGAGAGAACTTGCAAAACAATCTGATCTTTTTTGTTGAAGTCAAAATGGCTTATGGGAGCTGTTTTAGACCATTTTTAAAGGGGGACTTTGGCCAACCTACTAAGGAATTTTTACCTTAATTTGTTAAGTTGGTGATGCAGCTTCTTTCCCCTATCACTTGGGCCATATTGGGTTCAAATTGGTTGGGCCTTGGCTGCCCACATTTCCCTTTTCTCCATACTCAGTTTTGGCCCAATTCACCAAGTGTGTTTTGTTGTCCTTGGGTCCTTTCTCTATTGTTCTTGGGCTGAAAAAATAGTCTATTTATGATGCTAAAATGTGGGCTAATGTTACACCCTTAACACGTTTATTCTTTATAGTACTTGAACAAATTCGAGGTCGGGCCTGGTCTCCATTTAGCTAGCAAATTTAAGCTAAGAAAGTAGTTGACTCACCTTCTACCTTCCTAAGTCCTACAAGCACCTCACTTCCCTCACTTCATTTAAGGTCGTGATCTCCTCAATTTGACTTAAAACTTATTTACACTAGACCCTCTTCAGTGTTAGACATACATATCGCCCTCCAATTTGAGATTCAAGCACTTTTAGAAAAATTGGTGTTAATTTGAAAAGCCATATCATATTTCATTTGCATAGTACTAGAATTGTAAGAGGTGGGGTGTTACAAATATGGATAAGTATAGGTAATTCCAAGTATGGGAATACTTAGGGCCAAGACCCTAAAGTATTGGATCGAACTTTGAAAAAACTGCACAAAAATACACACTGGCGCGCCCTGGCCTCGTCGCGCCAGGGGCGTTCCTACTCACTGTTTTTCGCTTACTTGGAATTTCGAAAGTCATTACTGTTGCTCTGGAATCGGGTTTAGACCCATCCCCCACTCAATTTTACCCCTAAATAAGAATATGAAGTTGAATTTTAAAAATTACGCCGGGATTATGAGATATATGGAAATTACGATTTCGGACACTTTCGAGGCACATTTTTTGGCACTTTTAGGGTCATTTCAATATCTCCCCCTTGGTAACATTTGTCCCTAAATGTCAATGAAATGTACATGATAAGAGTAATCATGAAAAATTCAGCCCAACATGAATGCAACAATACATTTAAGACACTATTTTCAAATTCTCAACATAAGTGACAAAATAGTTATGAACTTGTCAACATAAACATGAATACATATAAATGACATAGGGGTTGAAACATCAGACTTGAGATCACACAAAAAAGGACCTAACATGTTATCTTTAGCTTGAATAGAATGAAAAAGGTCTGGATATTGCTTCTCCATGCCTGCTCCGGTTCCCCGAGAGACACTTTCGACTTGATGATTCTTCCAATGGGTCTTGACGAACACAACATCCTTATTAATCATTTTTTTCCACCCTTCCATCCAATACCTCCACCAGGACCTCTTTCTAAATCAACATATCCTCCACAACACTCACAACCACAAAGAGTTCTACAGTGCTAGAGTCACTAACACATCCCTCAACCTAGAAGCATGAAGAATTGGACAAACCATAACCATATCCCTAGGTAATTCCAATAATTATGAACCTTTCCAAATTCTCCTCCAAACCCTATAAGGACCTAAAACCCTTAGCCCAATTGTCAATCTTAACACATATAGTCCACTTGTTACCATAAACCACCATCTCCCCCTTAGGCAACAACCTCTACTCTACCATTTTTCACCCAAAATCTCTAGCTCTAACATGGCGAAATCAAGGAAATGCTTAATCTATACTTCCCTAACTAAAGAAGATTTGGAACCATCAAGAATACTACATAGCCATTCTCAAATTCCTACAACCTAACCCCCAATCTATCCAACTGATGGACCTCTCTAGTCACTTCTTTGCCACCATCATCAACACATGCTAGGATACTTAGAGCACCTACCACAACGTTTGCCTTTTCCGGGGAAAACTAATGCACAGTCATATCATAATCCTGAAGAAGTTGTAACCACCTTCTTGTTATCCTCAATTCACACCTATCACATTTAGCACACAAACTCTCATCTCCCAAGACTTACAACACTAACCCCAAATGTCTCACAAGCTCTAAATGAATGGATGCTTCTTCACTAGAGGCCACCTCAAACATGTCAAGGTAGGGTTTAAGACCCTATTCATGAAACCCATAAACATAGTCGGTGCATAATTCAACCAAACAACTCCACTAATACTCATACTACTCACTCCTAATCCGAAAAGGGACTTAGGGATATCACCTAACCTCATCCTAACTTTGGGACAAAACCCAAACCAAATATCAATATTAGAGAAATGACAAACCCATTGTAGTTGAGAAAATAGATCGACCAACCATAACCATTATATTACAATCTTACGGGTTCTACACTCATTGGAAGCATGATATGCAAGTAGCCAAACCACCCCAAGACCTCCAACCCATCAAGATAAGTTCAACCAAGATTACAAGTCAAGACTCTATGCAATAAAAACATTGCCAACCCTTATAAGCGTTTCTAGCAACAATACACTCATATAACTATTTGGGACACACAAGAATCTTACTAACGACAAAAGGAATAATGAGAGGAATAGGGAACCCTGGAGCCATCAAACATGCACAGCAAAATCAAAGGAAACTTCAACATATTGGTAGCAATATCGGGCGTTTCATCAACTCCTTGCGTCCCTTGAAAGGCATAGAACCAATTATGCCTTGGGGCACCACCTTGAGGATGAACATCTTCACCCTTGCCTTGAGTACCGGGACAATCTTTCCTCTTATACCCCTCTTCACCATAACGAAAACAAGCATTAGTGTCCTTCAAACATGGGCTTCTATGAACCTTACCACATGTTGCACACATAGCATCACCTCTATCTTTATGTCTTTGGAACTTTCCTTCATAATGAGCCCTCTTAGCCCGTCTCTCCTCCCTATTACCACTTGAAGTCTTGGGGGAACTCACTTTTTGATTGAGTTGATTTTTCAACATTATCTCCGCTTTGGCCAATACCCATAGAGCATTGCGAACCTCCGCATTTGATATAACACCATCCTGGGTAGCTTGAGACATATTCTGAAATGCAATGTTTAAAATAAGAAATAAGCCTAGGGGATTTAACTCTATCGTACGGCATAAATCAAAAAGAAGGGAAACATTTCCTAAAATGTCCCATAGCCTCTTGCTCATAGTTGTGGTGCACAACACAACCATGAACAAGACTCTAATCGACATGGTGTGTTGGACCTCGAGGAAATAACAACCTAGTACTCTGATACCATCTTTTTCACGACCCATCCTAGGGCGTAGACATGACCAGCGAAATGGGAACCCGAAGGGATCCCAAACAAGTCTTTTAGCATATCATCACACATCCTTGGTCACACAAGCAAGTCAATGACATTTTTAGATTAGAAATAAGGGAAAAGAAACTAAGGGAAAAACTTTCATAACATAAATATCAAGAAATAATGAGTCAAGGCTAAGAGCACAATTACATAATTTATCCAACAACAACTCTAAACATAGAACTTAGCGGGGTCCAAGACAAGCAACTGGCTCACCCTCATAGTCAAAGTATAAAATAAAGAAAGATAGTCATAACAAATAGGATAAGAAGATAGACCTCGTCCTCGAATGGAGGACTCACCAACTAGCTTGTGAGAAATCGTACTAGTCACGTAGAGGAGAATAATGACTATATGGAGCTCTAATTTCTACATGGTAAGATCATGTAAAAAAGGAGAATGTATTAGTACATTTGAATGTACTAAGTATGTAGGAAGTAATGCAACAAGAGATAGGCAACATAGGCAAAATCCATAATTAAAATAAATAAATAGTATACTAATAGTATGACATGTATGAATGAGGCTTAAAGTAAAACACGCTTATGTAGAACATATTACATATGTAGGAAGAGACCATCACCATAGACCAAGCAGCTAGTACTTGGAATTCAAGGCTTAGCACCCCCTTGGAATCGATCGAGGTATCAACCCCTGAACATGATTATGGACATAACACCCTCCATCGTAGCGGTCGAGATATCAACCCCTCAATATGGTTAATGGACATCACACCCTCCATTAAAGTGGTCAAATATCAACCCATCAACATGGTTAATAGACATCACACCCTCCATCATAATGGTCGAGGTATCAATCCCTCAACATGGGTAGTGGACATCACACCTTCCATCAAAGAGGTCAAGGTATCAACCCCTCAATATGGTTAATGGACATCACACCCTCTATCAAAGTGGTCGTAACCCCTTAACATGGTTAATGGACATCACACCCTCCATTAAAGCAGTCAAGGTATTTACCCCTCAAAATGGTTATGGTCAACAAACAACACTATAGAAGCTTATCATGAAATTAACTCATATACATCATACTTTCATAATGGTAAATTCATATATGTCATATGCCGAGCATTAGGCTATCAACAACTTAAGAATCATAATCCAAACATTTTTTATCAAACACTTGGTGGGTGTGTAATTCTAGTGTAAAACCATGCAATTCAAGAGAAAAATTATGCAAGAAAATGCAATGTCAAACCACTCACAAATACTTGGCTATACAATTATGCAATAATCATTAGAACTCTTAATAAAATTTAAAGGTAAATCCAAGATTCATAACTCAAAATATGCTCAAAAAGTCACACTTTTATGAAATCCCAACATAGTTCATAATCAAATTCATAATAAGTAAGACCCATAAGTAAATCAACTTAGAAACATGCAATTCATGAAATAAGCTTGGGCACCATGGGTGAAAGGATCTAATGGTTGAAAGCCACATACCTTGACTTTGTAGAATTACTTGATGAAGATTGGAGATGGAGACTTGAAGCTTGAGTGAAATCCTTAGATCCATATTTAGTTTTGATACTTGAATTTTGAGAGAAATATTAGTCTAAGTGTTTGAGAGAGTAATTGGGGAATGTCTTGTATGATATGTAGGTGAAATATGGCTAAGTATAGGCAATTTCACGTATGGTAAGACTTAGGCCCAAGACCTAAAAGTCTTGGACAAAACATTAAAAAACTGCACAAAAATACATACTGGTGCACCTTGGATGCGTCGCGCCAATGACGCGCCTGCTCATTGTTTTTCTCTCACTTGGAATTTTGAAATTCATTACAGTTGCTCTAAAATCGGGGTTAGAGCTATTTTCTACTCAATTTTGGCCCCTGAACAAGAATATAAAGTCAAAATTTTGAATTAATACATGGATTTTTAGATATATGGAAATTAGAATTTTGGGCACTTCCGAGGCACATTTTCAGGCACTTTTGGGGTCGTTCCATAAGACTACTTTTAGTGTCAATGACTATGCAAATTTGTACATTCAAGAGTTGGTAAGGTTGCATGGTGAGCCTAGGTCTATCATAAATGATTGGGGAAGCCAATGTACTTCTGACTTTTGGAGGCCGTTTCAAAACTGACTTGGTACTAAGGTCAAGTTGACCATTTCATCCCCAAACCGATAGACAAGCCGAATGGACAATTCAAACTTTGGGATATATTGATGGCTTGTATTAGAGTTCAAGTGTAATTGGGATGACCATCTCCCACTTATCAAGTTTCCTTATAATAATAGCTCCTATGCTAGCATTTGTATGGCACCATTTGAGGCCTCGTATGGTAGGAGGTATAGTTTTCCGGTGGGGTGGTTTGAATTGGGGCAGATGGATTTGATAGGCTTGGACTTGGTGATGGAGGCTATGGAGAAAGTGAAGTTGATTAGAGAGAGGTTGAAGATGGCACAAAGTCACCAAAAGTCCTATTTGGATACTAGAAAGAGGGATTTTGAATTCCAAGTTGGAGACTGGGTGTTTGTGAAAGTCTCACCTATAAAGGGATGATGTGTTTTTACAAGAAGGGGAAGCTAAGTCCCTAGTATGCAGGCCCTTATAAGGTTATTGAGCGGATTGGGAATATGGCCTATAAGGTGGAGTTACCCTCGGATTTGAGTTGTATTCACTCGGTCTTCCATGTGTCCATGTTGAGGAAGATGGTTGGTGATCCTAGCACTATCATGCCCTTGGAAGGCATTGAGGTTATAGAGAACTTTTCTTATGAGGAGGCATTGGTAGAGATCTTGGATAGACAAGTGAAGCGACTTCGTAACAAGAATGTGGCATCGATAAAAGTGATTTGGAGGAAAAAACATATGGAGAGTGCTACATGGGAGGCAAAGTTTGACATGATGAAGCTATACCCTTAGCTTTTCCAATTTATTCAATCCTAAGGTATTAGTTTCTTCCTTTCTCGTTTTTCCCAATTCTTTCTCTCTTGAGTCTCATGGTATGACGTGCTTACATGTGCATCAAAACTGTTTTATGATGTTTTGAAAGATTTTATTTCATTTTCACATGACATTGAATGACTTCATGATTTTCAAATGATGAACTACGCATGGTATCCTTAGTTCAAAAATTTCATGTTCTAACTCAAGTCTTTCAAGCCTTATTCTTGCACATTCCAGGATAATGTTCTCAAGGAGAGATGATGTAATGACCCATATATCGTATGACGTAATTGGACCATGAGAAATCTTATTTCGGGCAAAGATTTGGACCAATTGTATCTCAAGAGATACCACACGGCCAGTGTGGGTTCACACGAGCCGGTGGCCTCAAGTGAGACCACACTTGGCCTCAAATCTTGTATGTTGTCCTTGGGTTAGAGTTGCCAACTAAGGCACACCTCATTGGCTCCCCACACAAGCCACGTGACACTTCACGGACTGTGTAGAGGAGCTATGTGTAACACCCAACACCTTACAATATTGGCACAATGCAAATGAAACATGACATGGTTGGTCAAATTGACTCTAAATTTTAAAAGTGTTTGAATTTCGCGTTAATGGGTTATATGTGCATCTAACGCTTAAGAGGGTCGGGTGAATACATGTTCTGTGTTGAAGTGAGGAGGTTACAGCCATAAAATGAAGTGAGAGAATTGAGGTGCTTGTAGGACTTAGAAGCTAGCAGGTGACTCAACTACTTGCTTAGCTTAAATTGCTAACTAAACAGAGATGAGACCAGGCGTCGAAATTATCCAAATCCGAGTATGAATAAAATTTGTGTTAAGGGCGTAACATCGGGCCATGATTGAACATAACATATGAAATATACTTACAGCCCAAGGATGATAGTATGAAAGGCCCAAAGACATCATAAACACTTGGATACTTTTGGCCCAAAACTAAGTAAGAAAAGTTGGCAAAATAGGCAGCCCAAGTCCATGAAGTTGGTGACCCGTTTTGGCCCAAGTTTAATGTACAAGCTGCTGGATAAGTATCTTATTAATATGTGGTATAAGAAGGTTAGAACACCAAGAGAAGGTCGTCCAAATATCTCTTTATAAAGAGTTCCAAAGCAGCTCCACAAGTCATTTTTCACTTGAGCACAAAAAATCAGATTGTTCTCTCTACTTTCTGTCAACTTTTCTTAACTTTGTGAAGTAGCTCAAAGGGACTTCTAGGGTTCTTGAAGAATCTATAAACCTTGAGTTTAAAGGTAAGTAATCTTACACATGTGTTTAGTATAGTTTTCTTATGCAAGACAAGAAGTATATGTTAGTATGTTGGTGCTGGAATTTTTGGACAGATTGTGTACTAAGGATTCTTGTGTACTTTTCTTGTTAATTAAGAGATTTTTCTCTTGTTGGCTTACTTTATTATGTATTAGCACTTGATTATGCAACAAATATTGGCTTTACAGTAGTGTAAAAAGTCTAGTTAACTACTTTTACAGTCCACAAAAGTGAGGCGTTATATGATATCGCAATTATGTGCTTCGTATGAACTTGTGGACTGTTGGAGAGCAAGCTGTTGCTTCACGTCCTTAATCATTGATTTGTTGCAGTTCTGAAACTGGTTCACAGCTGGTTGTATGTATAAATTTTTCTGGAAAAGCTAGGTTAAGGTTGGAACCGATTTGGTATTGTTAAGATCGAAAGGTAGCGAGGAAAGGTAACGTTATGCTGTCCGTTTTTAGATTGCATGGAATTGTGATGTGTTGTGCTCTGTGGGCTGTTGTAAGGCTGTTATGGCATTAAAGTAGATTGTACATGAAATGTGCATGCTAATGTGTATTAGAAAATATGATTCGGGGTGGAAAAGTTAAAGGAATATGCCCGGGTTTACAAACACCCGCTAGCTGCCCCTGTATTGTTTTCTAATGTGATTGAGATGCCAAGATGTATTCATTGGCTTCTAATTCTAGTTTTATCCTCTATTATGTTGTAGATAAGTATTTGAAGGAAGGGAAGGTTGTTTTGAGATAGTAAAGAGGTCTGACGATGAGGTATGTAAGGTTA
>JAOTQR010033804.1:0-14142 GCA_025774065.1 Solanum ossicruentum | reverse complement strand
TTCTTTGATTTGTAAAGTGTTACTTTGAAAATAAAATATTTTACTTACCAAAAACATAAAATTTTATTTAATGACCAAAAACATAAAATCAACTACCTATTCACTGTGCAATCAAGGAGATGAGAGGAAGATGATGTATTCTTCATATGCTTGTATTGTTTTTGTTATTTAGATGAAACTTTTGGCTTGGCAAGACATTCATCGAAAAAGTTTAAAATTGACAAAATGAAGTTAAATAGGCACTAGCAAATATGAAAGAAAGAATAGCAACGTTCAAATCTACCACATGACATTAGCTAGTACTGTGTACTATGGATGATAGAAAAGGAATTGTAGATCATTTCAAGGGAAGGCAAGGAATGTAGAAGTGATTATCAAACTCATCATCCAGAATGTTCATAGACGAAGTTCTATGTATCCTAGGTTGGCATATCAATTAGGAGACTTAAATATGTATGCTGAAGAATCAATTTGCAAATATATCTAGTTAGCATTTGCTGAAACAAAGCTTGGGGCTGTTTGTTCAAGCTTGTTTCTTTGATTTGTAAAGTGTTACTTTGAAAATAAAATATTTTACTTACCAAAAACATAAAATTTTATTTAATGACCATAAGATTGCAAAGATTTCATATTTTCATAAGTTAAATCAGCTCATTCTTTTTGAAATAGAGGTTTTTTTTTGGAGGGGGGGGGGCTTCTGAAGCTTAAAACCTTTGAATCGAATGTGAATATTGGAGCTCATATCTCGAACTAACTTTCGGAAATAAATCACTTGTCCAGTAGACTTAAAAATGCAGATAATATGTCAAGCAATGTCACTTAAAATTATCTATAAATATTATTTTTTGAATATTAATTTTGTGTTGGGTATACTAATCGATCCCACATTGATGAGAGTGAACAAGTAGAACCTATTTAAATAGGTTCAACCCAACTCATTAGTATGAGGCTTTTTGGGAGATGCCCCAAGACAAATCCGTGAGGACTTGGCCCAAAGCGGACAATATCATACTAATGTAGGGTTGGGGTGAGGGTATGCAAGGCCCAGGTTCAGAAGGCAAGAGTGGTGGATCGATGTGTGCGGAGTCACCGGTAACCCAATCCATTAGTATGAGGCCTTTTGGGAGATGACCAAAGACAAATTTGTGAGGGTTTGACCCAAAGCGGATAACATCATACTAATGTGGAGTTGGGATAAGGGTGCTCACGGTCCCTAACATTTTGTGTGTACTTAGTAAAAGAAATTGACCTACGGTGTCAGTTTAGATTAAGGTGCCTATAGCTACGCTCATGAAGTATAGACATAAATATGGCTCAAAAAATACTTATGGTCGTAGGTTCATAATTTATGCATGGAGTATCTTTCAAAATAATCATATTTTGAAATTTTGATGAAACATGCTATTAATTTACTTCTTGCTAGTATAGTTTTTTATCGTGTTGCAATGAGGACGTTTATATTTAAACTTTAATGGAAGACAAATACCATAATTAGGCTAAAACTAATTGAAAATTAGTATATTGATAATAAAATATGTCTTACTATTGAAGATCAATTTCAAATGGAAATAATAGATAAAACAAACTGAATCACACATAATAAGAATGTAACAATCTGATCTCATCTTTAATTATGGATAGGTCAATAGGAAGAAAATTGGCCAAACCTTTCGAGTAGCAATTTGAAAATTTATGCCTAGACCAGACTTGGACGAAATATGAATCATGCGAAGTCTAGGGCAATCAAGTAACGGATTAGGAGTTCATAATTCATGAGCTTGATCTTTTGGGTTGATAGCTTAGACAATAAGGAACTTCTATGATTTTACGAAATTGAATTTGGGCTAGTAGAACTCCCAAAATTGACCTTGGCGCAAAGGATATAATTTTGAATGTCATGATTTGAGGGTGTGTTGTGAAATGGGGACTTGAGATGCAAGCTACAAGTTTCTGTCTTGATGCAACACACCATGGTGGGAGCGGTGCCTCCATGGTGGAATAAGTAGTCACCATGGCAATACAGTCATGAGTTTTAAGTAAAAAAAGTTCTAAAATCGTTTTTATTTCTCCCACTTTAATTTATTTTTGAGAGACCAGAAGTAGCCTAGGATAATTTTTTCTTCAGTTTTCCACTGGCTTCATCGGTAAAGGTAAGTTAATCTTTTCTCTAAGTTGTAAATTGATTCGTAGACCTTAGAATCTAGAAAAAATCTTTCCATAGCCAGATGGAGCCAAAGATTCACTATTTTTTTGGCTTTGGTGTATGATGGAATAAAGCAAAATGACTCTTTAAAACTATCTGCACTTCGTTCAATTGTGAAGTAGCAGTTAGTCAATGCAACTTTTGACGCTCATCATGGGTCATCCGGAAACAGTCGCTCTATGTTTTAAACATAGGGGTCAGGCTGCGTACATCCGACCCCCCTTACCCCGCAATGAACGAGAGCTTTTGAAGCAATGGGGTAATGTTGTTGTTTGTAGAATCTAGAAAAATTCTCATCGAAGAAGTTTGTGACTTACAATTAGTGGTGAAAAAAATCCTAGTTGAGGAAAATGACCATAAAGTGGCCAAGGTTAGGATTTTGACATAATTCGAGTATTTAGGTTGTTGTTTGTTAATCTTTTGTATTTCTTATTTGTTACAGATCAAGAATGAGTCAAGATTTTGAAACAAAAAACTCTGTTATTTAAAGTTTTCAAGGCTTGTTTCGAGGTAGATGAAAGTTTCATATTTTCGATTGTTCTATATATGCTTGTTTTACTTCGTTAATACTCTTTGCATGTACCTAATAAATGATTACTCATGATCTAATTACATGCAATAAACCAATCAATAGGTTTGTGCAAGTTTTGGATTATTCATTGTGCATGTACTTGTGATTGTGATTATTAGATTGAGTGTCACGTTCTGACATAGTATTGGATCAGGCGTCACATTGCAACACACAACTTGTTTGGGTGTGGGTTCCATGAGAGGGCATTGTTGAATGATGCAATAAGAGTGATAATTGTGAGAGTGATGTATTGAGCATGAATTGTAAATTTGTTATTCTTTCATATGTGTGCAGTTTACTAAATTATGGTTGCTTGTATTAATTTCACTTATTGGAATAGCCATGTGATCCTATCAGTAGACTATTATTATGTGTACTAATACTGTACTTGCTCTCTTTTTTTATTGAGTACAAAGAAATTTCAAGTGGCTGTTGACCGACCTTAGTTAGGAGATTGTTGATTTCCAAAATTCAAGAGTGAACTAGCTCTTTTAGGATATTGTGGATTCTTTTGTGATTTTCTGTCCATTTGTTTCGAGGTTAAACTATTTAGACATTGTGTAGTCATGATATTTTTGGCACTGTATCCCTTTTTGTTTAGACTGTTTGGTAGATGTATTGGTATAACACTTTCAAGTTCTAGAGGCGTTGTTTTCCGCATTATGTTAGACTACTCCTATTGAGTTTATGGGAACTCACTTTTGCTTTATTTCAACTCATTTTCGCATCTAAGATGTTAACTCTTGACGATTTGCATAGTTAGATTGTAGTAATGGTTCTCCCACCGAAGGAGGGGAGAGGGGAGTAGTGTAGGTTCCACTCACTTCCTTTTTAGGTTGTGACAAAGAATCACATTAGAGTATCTTATTTATCCATTATATTGATTAGGGATGTACATACATCGGGTTGGTATGGATTTTTCGAAAATCAAGCTGAAACATTTATGTCGGACTTTTAAATATATAATACAAATCAAACTAAAAAAATTTGATATTTCAACTCAATTATTTTGAATGTTTTGGAGTAATGGCGATATCGATGATGATGTCACACATCGTATTGGGGTAGCATGGACGAAATGGAGACTTGCCTTCAGTGTATTGTGTAATAAGAAGATACCACCTAAACTTAAAGGCAAGTTTTGTAGAATAGTGGTTAGACCGTCTCTACTATATGGGGTGAAGCACTGACCAATCAAAAACTCACATGTTCAGAAGATGCAGGTAGCGGATATGATGACGTTGAGATGGATGTGTGAATTGTCACGCCTCGGGAGGGTACTCTAGACGTGATAGGCACTCAGAGACTATTGTGAATCCCTAAGCGAACCACTTGGCCTCATCATATCCAATCATTCAATAACTAATCAATCAGCAGAAGATTAGAGATAATAAATCGAAAATCTAAGTCTCAAAACAATATAAATAAAACAAGCTAGTCAGAAAGAAGCTAGCTCAACAAAATCTCAACTCAACAACTCAACTCTAATCTATGAAGCTTCTATCACTATCAAATGGTGTCAATGACAAACTCATGGCTACTTCAACTCAAAAATAAAGCTAGTCTAACTCTATAAATCTAGATGAAAATAAAACAGGATCTTGTAAAGTAAGAGAGGCTCACAAACTCAGCTGAATGCAAAGATCCTCAATGGTGCTCCTGTTGGCGATCTCTAGTACCTGTCTCTGCATCATAAAATGATGCAGTCCAAAGGGGACATCAGTACATAGAATGTATAAGTATGTAAAATGGCTGAATGAAACAGATATAGGTAAAATAATATAGAATAACATCAACTCAGAAGATACTCAATCAGAATGTCAATGTCTATCTAAAGCAAGAACAAAGAGTAGACAAATGACCCATATATTCCACTCAAACCTCATCAATTAAATAAACTCAGATTACTATCAGTATAAGGCCTATTTGGGAGTTTCTCTATCTGGCAACAATCACTTATTAGCTAGTGATTACACGACAATCCCGCTGATATTACCACAACCATTCTGTACTTGTCAGGTAAGGAACAACTCAGACCCACAAGGGATCTAGCTTTAAAGTCCTCTATTGTTTTCAGGGACTTTACCTCAAAAGAGAATCTCTGATGAAATGGTTCAATCCTCACCTATGCTTGGCGACGTAGTTAATGAATGCAAGTAGGACTCACTCTTACTCATTTCGATGCTCAATACTCCTCCCAAGACTCAATGCTCACAAGACAATCCATCTCAATCAATCATCTTAGATAGTCTCATCGAGACTCTCATCACCTCAATTAGTCTTATAGAGATTCTCATCATCTCATTAACTCAGCTCAATTGGGTCTTTTGGCCTATCATCTCAATTATTTCATCAACTCAATTCTCATTTAATAACTGAAGAACTCAGATCAATCACTAAGAGGAAATAGATTAGACAAATCTCTAGAATTTAATTATGCATACTCACAGGACCATCAAGCTCTATCAACTCATCGTTATGCTCACATCACAATAAAAATCAACATACTTAAGCCAAGGCTCTAGACTTCATCCCTAGGTTCATTCATGCATTCTTTTACAAAGTAACATGTAAGATTTTATGAAAATAACTCATTTAAAAATATTCAATTGGTAAATCAAGTATATGATGATCATCAATACATGAAAATACATGTAATATATATAATTTAAAAGAACATACTAAAGAAACATGAATGTATGAGACTCATTAGACTTTCAACTTCTCTATTACCATCAATGAAGGCACATGAAAAGACAATTTCATGTTTTAGTTTAGCTTTACGTACCAGGTACGAAGCTTTGACATTTAATCTCATAGGAACTCTCTTGATCTCTCGAATACTTGCTCATCTTCTCTTCTCTCTAGCCCTAGTCTTTATTAGAAACTTGGAAAGGCATGGGAATGGCTAAACCCCCTTTTTATATTCAAAACGACCTATTCTGATCGTGGTTTAAGTTTAGAAGGGGGGTGGAGAAGGTCTGGAATGCTCCTCATAGAAAAACTGAAAAATTTACACTTCGAGGAACAAAGTCCGCAATGCGGACTTTGGCAATTTTCGAAATTTTTCGCTAAAAAATTTTCGATCAAGTTTTCTGACCCCGTATAAAATATTGGGATCACGTTTAAGTGCAACTGTCGCACGCTTATTCTGGAATGCGTTTTCGCATCAAAAAATTATCTTTTGATTCGGTTGTTCTAAAAATCAACCAAGACCATTTTCCCACTCAATTTTTTATGTTAATCACATTTCTATCCTCGGATTTTCCATCGAAGTTTCGGAAGACGCATTATGTGCCTCATCTAGAGGTATTTTGGTAATTTTTATCAGGTGTTACATGAACACACTAAGGGAATAAGATGAGGAAAGAGACTACTCAAGAAAAGTTAGGGATGGACTCTATAGCAGACAAAATGACAGAAGAGAATGATTTGGGCATATGCAGAGAGGAAGTGTTGATGCTCCTGTCAGGAGGTGCGAGAGGATGATTTAGGGGTTACATGGAGGGGTAGAGGTAGAGCAAAAAAGTATTGGAGGGAGGTGATTAGACAGGACATGGCGCAACTTCGCATTATCGAGGGCATGACCTTAGATAGAAAGGAGTAGAGATCACGTATTAGGGTAGAAGGTTAGAAGATTGGTGGGGGTAAGATGATGTCGGGTCATGTGATATAGTAGGTTAGTGGAGGTAATCGTGTCGTTATATCTTATGTTGTTATTGTTCGTCATTTATTTGGTTACCTTTATTGTTGTTATAAATTTTCATTTATTGTCCACTTTAGTCGTTTCATATTTAGTATTTTCTACTTTGGGGGATAATATTTTTTTTATTTCGAAAACAGTCTCTCTATCTCTATGAGGTAGTGGTATGATCTGCGTACATTTTACCTTTCCCAGACTCCACTTGTGGCACTTCACAAGTTATGTTATTGTTGTTGTTGGAATTTTTTGAATTTTTAGTTTATTCATATTTTTTTGGTAAAACATTCATAAAAAATATAACTAACTGGTGCTTCAAATAATTTTTTACTCGTATCAAAATACAACTATTTAAGGTGTTTCTTAAGAAAAGAACATAAAATATGAGACAAGTAATGACATTAAAATATTCAAGAAATTACATAATACTGAAATCCATAAAGAAATATTGCAAATTAAAAAATCCTAATTTGAAATTATTAAATTATGCTAAAATAAGTCTAATAAGTATTAATTATATATTAAATATTTAAAAAAAATTAGATCATGCATTTTAGTTGTCTAGACTAATGTAAAACTAAAGAACAAGCGTTCAATATTATTGTCATTCTTAATGTTTGGGGTGAAGTTATGCATACCTTGACTAATTACACAAAATACTTATCATCACCTATCAATAATAGATGTAATTCTATCCACCAAGGATAGGATCGACAGAATGAAAGTAAGATGTTTATGAAGACTGACGAGGTGTATATATGGACATAAGGACTTCTAGTCATTTTGACAATTTGAATTGCGCAAAATGATGAAGAGTATTTGTGTTTCTATGTTTAAATTGGACGATCAAAATTGTGCTTTCAAATATTTAACACTAACAAATTGTACTTCAAAAATTATGAGTTCAAAATTTTCGTATTAAAAATAGATCTGGATAAGAATAGGCTAGTGAATAAAACGATCTTTTTATTTTTCATTTTTTTTTAATGTTTTCATACTGAAAAAGTAATAAATTTTTTATCATCTTGGCATCAAGTTATTTTTCGTAGGACCTCCCCTACAATATCATGACCGCAATAGAGTTTAACAACCAAGTTCGAGATGGATTGGTGTGGTTCCTCTACGCCTAGGACATAGAATATTGAACCATGAACGAAGAAAAGCATGAGAGAAAAGCATATTAACTAATGATTGTAGAACTCCAATTCTTGATTGAAGGGAACACCAAAGGCCTCTGCCCTTAGAGGGAGGGCAGAGTTTTTGATTTTTTTCATGTTGTCAAAGAATTGAATGATGATTTTTTCATGTTGTCAAAGATTTGAACAATGAAAATAGATAGCTATTTAACACTAACAAACTGTACTTCAAAATTATGAGTTCAGAATTTTCATATAAAAAAAATAGATCTGGATAACAGCATTAAATACAGGCTCTGCATCTGTCTCTGAAAGGAAGACTCCAATAAAACCACATCTTCATAAGGAGACTGCAAGTATTTGAAAAACATATTGAAGTTGAGAACCAAAACGCAGACCTTTAACAAACTGATGAATACATAAAGGTAATGTACAATCCAGAAACATTACCATTGGTGTCTAATGCAGAACTACAAACGACGTACAAATTTTACTATCGTCTAAGATATATTCATTTCTACAGTGTACGGAGTCTGATTAGATTTCAACCAATGCGTACTTGAGGTTCCTTTTGGTCTCTCGTCATTCTTTCTTCTTTTTCTTTTTGTAGGGTTTGGGATGAGGGGGAAGTAGGAACTTACATTTCGTACTTCAAGAAAGGAATTTTGCATAAATGTCAGAGCTACCCATGGAACAAAACTTCAACAAATTTTCTGCTTAATCTGACACAGTCTTTACCGGAGGAGCTCTGTGATATGCTGGTACTGTTGTTGGGAAGAACATTTGCCGGATCCCTTCTGCCTTTATGATGGGGAATATGATGCTTGATGCAGACTGAGAGGAAACAAAAAAAGAACATGCATGCCAAAATGGTCAAGACAAGGTGAACGAGTATGCAGGAATTTCAAC
Source organism: Solanum ossicruentum (assembly GCA_025774065.1). Lineage (NCBI taxonomy): Eukaryota > Viridiplantae > Streptophyta > Magnoliopsida > Solanales > Solanaceae > Solanum > Solanum ossicruentum. Next base: position 5,623 of record JAOTQR010033804.1, on the reverse strand, counting down.
TGGAACAAAGCTCAATATAACACATGCTCAACGAGTCAATTAGAACAGTTTTGAATACTGCATTTAAGGTACATACCAAGATTAATCTAGCTCCGATCCACAACTTCTTTGGAGAAGGAAAAGGTACAAGTAAACGACCAACTCCATAAATGGCCACTGCAAAGAAATGGAGCACCAGGCTCATTGGATTAGGATTAAGACCAGAGAGTAGAGCTACAGGTCCAGTTGAACAAGTGCCTCCAAGGCTCAAATAGTCAAAACATGCATCTCGCATCTCCCTCCTCGCTTGATCAGGAGAAGCACAGAACACCTTATACAGAGCTCCAGCCAAAGTATTTATCGTGGAAGCCACAGGCTGAAGAGACCAATACAAGAATGAGAAACAATATAAGAATGAGTAACAGGCTAATGAAGTCGGAAAAAGTCCCTTCCAGAATTCCAGTTCTATTTGTTTGTATTCTTTTTCGAGGGAATAGCTCTAAGATAGTGATGTATTTTTAGATATTAACCCCATTTCAAATAACATATGATTTTTCTGTAGAGATTGGAGAAGCTTTCAGATAAACATCATATGCCACATGAAATTGCTAGAAAAAAGGTTCTCCCTATACTTGAAGCTGAAATGAAATATTCTTCTAAATAAGCCACAACACATATTACAAATCAGTCAAAACTGATGACAGAGTAAACCAGACAACAGTCTTAGTTTTACCTTGCGCAAAGTATAGAAGGACTCCAGGTATTTACACAACTCATCTGCATCATTCAGGTCTTGCAATGGCATAAGAAGATTCCTTAACACTGCAATGTCTGAAAGCGCAACAGTCATTCCCCCACCAGTTAAGGGATGGCGCATGTTGAAAGAATCACCTAGCAACAGAGCTCCAGGTGTAGGATAGGGAGAAGCTGGCATGCTCCTGTTTGGCATAGTTTTAATATGTCCCTTATCAACTGCAGATAGAAATGCATCATGTAGCTCAGGCGGTACCTGTATAAATGTATAGATACGATCACGGAAACACGTTGGGAGGAACCAAATAGGTATCTTCAGAAACAGGTAGTTGTATGAGGGTAGAAAAAAAAAGAATATACTTGCTGTGTATATTCTGAAGTTTCAAAAAATTAGTACCATGAAGGGAAATCACACATACCTGGGGAGCTATCACAGTTTTCAAAAAAATTGCCATATCGCCATTAGCAAGAGAAGGAAGCTTTTGACCAGGTACATCAACCAAGCAGCGAATTTCGGTGCTACTGATAGGATAAAATAAGATAGGAGAAGGATCTGCCAGAATAACATGCCCATGGTTTGGGTATGGAAGTCGATCATTCTCCAATTCCAATACCAGACCAACAAAGCAAGATGGAACATCAACCTGCAAACGTCAATAACTACACTAACAATGACTTTCAAGATCTAAATTTGCCAAACTCAGCTCAGGTAACATATATCACCAGGCATATGAAAGCTTTACTTGACCTGATGTGTGCACATGACACTACAGAAACAAATCAACTGACATGTTTAGTGGTATTAACTTCACCTTAGGGTCGCAAAGAGAGCGTCGCAAGTTCGAGAAGCACCCGTCACACACTACTGTAAGAGGAGCATGTGCTTTAAGTTCTTGACCAGCCTTCGTTTTGTACTGAACACCCTTAATGGATCCATTTTCTTCAATCAGGGATGTTACAGTGCCTTGCTCCAATCGTACACTGTAAATAATTTGATAAAAAAAGTCAGTTGATTATTTGCAACTATTTTAAGCAACAAGATAATTACAATTACAAGACTGAATCAATTACTATAAACATGAATTGTTTCTAGAACAGTTCGTTTAATTGATAACGAATGATTAATATGATGTGTCAAGAACAGTTCTAATAAATATACTGCATTGGTAAGCTCACTTGGGAAGAGCAGCTGCTTTTTCTCTCATCTTTTGTATGAAACGCCCATTGTGGAAGCTTCTCCCAGCCACATCAGAGTGGAATTTTTTCAAGGGATAGGAAACATTTGTGCTCTTTCCATCCTTGAAAAGAGCATATCCAACCACCCGCTGGGCATCAATATCCTCAACACAATCTGCATCCCAATAGCAAAGGTCGAGAGCAAAAATTATGCAAACTTAGTATAGTACATCAAAATTGAACTATATAATCTAATTAAGTTAAAATGAACTAGATATCCTAATTAAGTTAAAAGTACAACTTATTTCATATTCTATAGTAAAATACTCCTTCTATTCACTTTTAATTGTCCACTTTGGATTTTGCACGCCCTTTAAGAAACAATGATTAATATGAGCATTTTATTTTACCACAATACTCATATTAATTGATGTATAATTTTGGGTTTTGGGAAATGATTTGGGGAATAAGTTATTAGTGTTGAGGCTAAAACATGAAAAAAGAAATATATGTTTTTCTTTAGATATACCAAAAGTGACAAGTAAAAGTGAAGATAACTTTTAATATAGTGCACAAGTAAAAGTGAACGGAGCGTGTATATATTGTGCCTACTAGCTCTATCACAAAATGATCAATTGTAAAATATATGTTTGTTTTCTTTTGGTTCTTTTCTTCTTTTATTTTAGACAAACCTTCTATGCCCAACTCAAGCAATTTTAGATAACCCCCAGGCTGTAGCAATTCGCCAACAATCCGGTCAGGCTCTGTCAAATCCCTTTCAATGACGTGAACTTTTCGCCCTTCCTGCAGCAGTGGCCAAAAATAAATCTTTAGGGACTGGGGGAAATCAGGACATCTGGTAAAATCTCAAATGACAAAGATTTCATGACAGGCTAGACTCCTTGTTTCTTACTACATGCCGTTAAAGATCACAACCGACCATCAAGATAAGAAAATTGATAGTGCCAGTATGTTGGATTAAATAAAAAAATCTACTTTCTTCCCAAGTTTCAAACCAACTGAAATTGGGACCGCATCATTGAAAATCATCTTCATTTGCCAATTTGATATATGAAGAATTGCAACTTATAATACTTTCCCTATGGTGCCCAGCCATTTCAATTTAATTTACCCCAGTTTAGTTCTAGAAGTTAGTCCAATTAAGTGCCAGAGTAAATTAAGACAACAGAGACTAGCATCTATACAGGCAAGTAATTCACATTAAAGAGGCCTTGTAAAGAGGCGTTAAAAGGTAGAATTTTTTATGAATATTGCTAGGCTGGGTATAAAAAAATCCTATTGAGAGCGACGTCCGCATACATTATCCGGATTTAGTGAGGCAAGCATTAGGGAAAACCAAAAAAAAGAAAAAAGAAAAATAGAAAACAGTAAACAGAAAGCAATTGGAGATAGACCTTGGCAAGGGTATTAGCAAGAGCAGCACCAGCAACCCCAGCCCCAACAATTATAACATCCGTATCGGTCGCCCCTTTCTCCGATCCGCATTCCCCCGTGGTCAAATTGCTCGGAATTACGTTGTGGGTGTCACATTTTCCGCTAGATTTAGGGTCCTTTTTCTTGTAATTGCGGGTTCTTGGTCGCAAGATAATACAAAGAAGGAGGAAACCCAATAGGGAAACAACAAAACTGGGAACAATATATTTATCCATCATGAAATTCACCATTTTCTCGTCCTGAATAAAATCAAATTGTGTATTTACCAATGGTTTGGATAAAGAAACCAAAGGTAACCTTAAATATTTCTTTGTAATTGAAACGGAGGCCTGAGAAAATGGTGATTTGGGGTGTGGTGGTGGAGGAGGAGAAGGGGTTCTTCTTTGGATTGCAGATACAGAAAATGTGTGTTTGGTGAAAATGAGGGAGAAAGATAGGCAGTTATTGTTGGTATTTATAGGAAGCATCGGAGTCGGACCGTTTGATTTGGGATGGAGATTGCGATAATAACAAAACAACAAAAGAGACAATATTCAAGTCAGGGAGGATCTCAAGAGCGCCAAACCCACGAATATTTGTTTTTGAGATCCATTAAATTAGTATATATTGGCGTTTGAAGACTCCAACGAATTGTTTGACAGAGTGATTTAGAAGAAATAATATATGCAATAATTTATTATATTATAATCCCTCTGTCTCAAATTAATTGAATTTTTGAGGATTTTTTCAAGGTTTAAAATAGTTGAATTTTTTCATATTTCAAGATGAATGTTTGAAACTTTTTCCATAGTTGCCCTTTCATTTATTGAATTTTTACATTTTTTTAGGAAATAAATTACACTATACATTTATGATTTTATAAAGGGTAATAGTGGAAAGTATGGTGTAAAGTTTGTCTTTAAACATTTTTCTTAATATGTGTGCATTACCTTATAAATTCAGTTAATATGAGACAGAGGGAGTAATATTTTATTTGTTATATTTAGGGGCTTGGTGCAAAAATGAATAATGCAGAGATTAGCAATGCATAGATTAATTTTTATCAAGTGTTTGGTTCATTTCGTCCTATCTATTCTTGTGTTTCGTTTAAAACTTTACAAAAATAAAAAAAATTTCCAATTATATCCTTGAATTATTATGAAATTTTCTATTTAATGTAATTGGCTCAAAATAAATTATTTTATTGTAACTTTTAACTAGCCAGGAGAACAACAATTATGAAATTTTTAATTTCATGTAATTGAGTCAAAATATATTTTATTATGGCTTTTAACGAGCTAGGAAAACAAATAATAAAATATATTTTGATTCGATTACATGAAATTAGGAGAACAAATTCCCATTTAACAAATTTCTAATTATATCCTCATCTCAATTGTATTCTATTTCATGGAACTTTACTCCCTCAACTTAAGCTCATAGCTCTTACTCAAATTCCTATCTAACCATTCCCTCCTCTTTCATTTAAGCCTACTTCTAAGATTTAAGGCGTTATTCCCTAGATGATCATACTCATACAAAACAAATCCTCAATATTGAACTTTAAACTTCCATAGGGACTTTCATTAAAAGATCACTAGTCCTCTTAACTACCTCACTACTCTTCCTCAAACCCTTATTATAAAGTCTTCACTAGTCTATCATCAATATTCACATAACAATAACCCCGAATTCAAGCCTATCACTCTAACCACTTCAACTATATTTTAGAATTTTCAAGCCCATTTAGCACTTCTACCTCCACCATTCAATGAGTTATCACTCAAAGTCACACCAACATACTCTTACCTATCTACTGTTCATCATAAGGTTTGACCTCACTCCCCCTTCTTATCTCTATCCCTACATAACACAAGTTTAACACCAATACATAATAAGGATACACTCACTCACTCCTCATCTACCCTTATCCTCAATTTACTACTCTCAACATCACAATTTGAACCTGGAGGAACTCGTTACTTCCCCCTTTTTGTAAAACCTCAAACTACTATCTCTCCATGCAAAATAAGCAAGATCATACCTCTGAAACTTGATATTTTACATTCTACCATCAATAATAGAATAACAACCAGAAGGTCAATACATGCGTAAGATGACATCGCAATCAAGAACTCTTACTCTCTCTTATCAACCTTCACATCTCTACTATCATCAACACTTCTATCAAGGCTGGGAAGCTAGATTACTCAAAGAGCTTGGAAAGAAAGATCATTAGCACGATTCAATCGAGAAATCTTATCTAAGAACATTCATAGAT
>JAOTQR010033803.1:17281-51415 GCA_025774065.1 Solanum ossicruentum | reverse complement strand
ATAGTGATATTAACACTTATGTTGAGATTTTTTGAAGAGGGTGTTTTAAGTATATTATTGCATTTTTGTTGGGGATAATTTCTTCATGATTACTCTTCTTATATACATTTCTTTGACATTCAGAAATGAAAGTTCCCAAGGGGAAAATATTGAAACAATCCCAAAAAGTACCCAATAATGTACCTCAAAGTGCCCGAAATCATAATTTCCATATATCTCAAAATTTGTGTGTGATATCGAAAATCCGACTTCATATTTTTTTTAGGGGGAAAATTGAGTAGAAGATGGGCATAATCCAAATTTTAGAGGACCCATAGCAAAAAATGAATTTCACCAATTTTGCAATTCTAGAAGCAGTCCATGACTTCTCCGCAACTCGGACCCATCTCGGAACAGTGTATTATGTTGCCAAATTTTTTTATCTCGATCCAAGGAATTTGGATCTTGGGCCTAAGCCTTCCTATGCATGAAAATACCTATACTTAGTCATATTTCACCTTCATATCATACAAGACATTCCCTAATATTCTCTCAAACACTTAGAAAAATATTTCATCTCATAATTCAAGTGCCAAATCTCATTCCGCATTTAAGGATTTCACTCAAGCTTCAAGTCTTCATTTCCAATCTTCATCAAGAATTCTTCAAAGTCAAGGTATGTGGGTTCAACCATTAAGTACTTTCACCCATGGTGCCTAAGCTTTCCTTTTACCTAAATTACATGTTTCTGAAATGATTTTACTTATGAGTCTTCTATTGTGAATTTGACTATGAACTATATTCGGGTTATGTAAAAGTGTGACTGTTTAATCATGTTTTGAGCTATGAATCTTAGATCTATCTTGAGATTTGATAAAAGGTTTTGATGTATATTGCTTGAGGGTATTACCAAGTATTGAAAGGTGGTTTTATATTAAGTTTTCTTGCCTGATTTCACTCTTGAATTGCATGGTTTTACACTAGCATCACACATCCGCCAAATGTTTGATAAATTATCTAGTTAATGTTTCTTGAGTTGTTTAAGGCCTAATACATGGTATATGAGTTAAGTGACTTTATGATGATAAAAGAGATTTTTATATGTGTCGATTTCATGAATGGCATATATAGTGTTGGAAGTTAATCAATTGCCTCACTCGGGAGGTAGTAGGCCCGTGCAACCATGTTGGGGGGTTTCTACCTCCATTGCCTCGCTCGGGAGGTAGTAGGCTTGTCCAACCATGTTCGGGGGTTTGTACCTTAATTATGTTGCTCGGGAGGTAGTAGGCCCGTGCAACCATGTTTGGGGATTTGTACCTCAATTGCCTTGCTCGGGAGGTAGAAGGCTGGTGCGACCATGTTGAGGGGTTTGTACCCCAATCGCCTCACCAAGGAGGTGGTAAGCCTTGGTTACTAATGATGTTCTCTTCCTACACATGTAAATGTTCTATGTAAGCATGCATTACTTCAGGCATTAATCATGCATGCCATATTGAGATTATGCAAATCTATTGCCTACTATTATGCATTTTGACTATATTGGCTTATAACTTGTTGCATTGCATACTACATACTTAGTACATTCAAATGTATTAACACATACTTTATGCCTATGTGATATCACCATGTAGAGACCGGAGCTCCTCGTGATCATCCTACATGTGGCTAGTGAGATTATTCGAAGATAAGCTTGGTGAGTCCTCAAGTTCGGGGAAACTATCTACTTTCTCTTGCTATTTGTAAGACTTCTTGTTGTTAAACATTTTACATTATGAGGGTGAGCCCTGGGAGTGTCTTGGCCCTCGCTCCATTCTATGTCTAGAGGTGTTGTTAGAATATTATGATGCATTTGTGCTATAAGCTTGAGTCTTTATGTTTTTATTATTATCAAAGACTTTCTTTAGTCCCTCTTCACTTTTATACTATCTCATATTGTTGTATACTTTTCTTCTACAACTAAGGATATTTGATTGATATGCTAAGAGACTTGTTTGGGTCCCTACGGATTTCCATTTGCCATGTCACTTTTTTTTCTAGGCCCTAGGCTTGGGTAACTACAAACCTAGTATCAGAGCACTAGGTTCTTAATGGTCCTTAGAATCCAACACACCGCTTTGATTAGAGTCTTGTTCATGGTTGTGAAGTGCACCACAACTTTGAGAAAGAAGTTGTGAGACGTTTTAGGAAATCTTTCCCTTCTTCGTGATCTATGTCATGCTATAAAACTTGAGGTAAGGCTTTTCCCTAACTGATGTTCTTTACTATTCTAGATCATGCGGATTCTAAGAGGAAGAAGAGCTCGTACACCCGAGGAGCAATCAGCTCCTCCCACTCCTCTAGCTTCTCTAGAAACAGGGGTAGGCCAAGAAAAATTCTGAGATGCTATTACAATGTTGGCTCATGCTATGACCAACCAAATCAACTAAGGGGCCCAAGCCCCTTTTGCTCCTACTTCGGCTTCAAGGTAAGGGATTTTACTAATATGAACCCACTGGAGTTCTATTGGTCTAAGGTGGATGAGGATCCCCAAGAATTCATTGATGAGGTGTATAAGGTGTTGTCCATTATGGCGGTTAATTCAAAAGAAAAGCTGAGTTAGAGGCCTACCAACTCAAAGGGTTGGCTCAAATATGGTTCATTCAATGAAAGATGGAGAAGGGGAATGGTGATGCTATCTTTAGGGAGGAGTTCAAAGCAGATCAACTGGTTCATTCCTATTGAGAAAAAGGAGGTGAAGAAGATGGAATATATAAATCTAAGGCAAGAGTCTATGAGTGTGAGGGAGTATGCCCTCAAGTCCAACCAACTCTCCAAGTATGCCCCACAATTGGTTTTCGAGCCAAGGTTAAGGATGAACAAATTTGTGTTGCTTAAATTTGACTTGGTTAATGAGGAGTGTCATACCACCATGCTAATAGGTGATATGGACATATCCGCCATCATGACATCTGTCGAACAACTAGAGGGGGAAAATCATAGAAAGAGAATAAGTGGTGAGTCTAACAGGGCTCGATTTGAAGGTAGGCTCCAAGGTTCTAAAGGTGACCGGTTTCCTCAAGGCCATAAGTTCCAAGACTGAGGGTCATCCAATGTTTCCAACAAGAGGTTTTCCAATGATAGGGTGCCAATCAAAGGTTCCAGGGTGGTAATGGAGGAATGGTAAAGCCTAGATGTTCAAGGTATGAAAAAAATCATAGTGGTCCTTGTTTGAGAAATTCAAATACTTGCTTTGGTTGTGATGAAGTTAGCAACAAGGTTATTGACTGTCCTTATGCATAATCCAAAGGTGCAGATGGTCTTCCTCAAGGCCAAGGTGCTAATATGGGACAAAGAGGAAGGGGAGGTCATCATGGAGGTACTCTAAGGCAAAATAGATTATATTCTCTTCAAGGGAGACAAGGAGTTGATAAGGTTCTCGATGTTATTACCTGTATATTAAAGGTTTTTGATTTTGATATGTGTACATTGATAGATCCGGGTTCCACTCTTTCTTTTATTACTCCTTTTATTGCCAAAAAAACTTCATGTTAGTCCCGAATTGTTGTGTGAACCTTATGAAGTGTCTACCCCCATTGATGAGTCCATTGTTGCTAAAAGAGTCTAAAGGAATTATCCCATATTCATTTTGCATAAAATCTTGTCCTGTGATTTTGTTGAATTAGATATAGTGGATTTTGATATCAGTCTTGGGATGGATTGATTGCAAGCATATTATGCTTATATTAATTATAGAACCCATAGGGTCAAATTCCAATTCCCCAATGAGCCTGTCCTTGAGTAGAAAAGTCGTGATGTGGTGGTAAAGGGTAGATTCATTTCTTGTCTTAAGGCCCAAAAGCTGATTTCTAAAGGTTGTGTTTATCATCTTGTGAGGGTTAAGGATATGGAGTCTAAACTCCTTCTTATTGAGTCAATTTTGGTGGTTAATTAGTTTCTCGATGTCTTTCCTGATGGGTTTCTCGGTGCTCCTACCAAAAGGGAAATAGAATTTAGTATAGACTCCCTTCTCGATACTCAACCTATTTCTACTCCCCCTTATTGTATGGCCCCAGCAGAGTTGATGGAGTTGAAGGAGCAATTGAGGGATTTGTTGGAAAAGGGTTTGATAAGGCCTAGTAAGTCACCTTGGGTGCACTGGTATTCTTTGTGAAGAAGAAGGATGGTTTCCTTAGAATGTGATTGATTACTAGTAACTTAATAGAGTCACCATAAAGGATAAGTACCCTCTACCAAGGATTGATGACCTTTTTGATCAACTTCAAGGGGCTAGTCACATTTCTAAGACTAATCTTCGATCTGGCTATCACCAAGTGAAAGTGAGGGAGTGTGGCATTCCTAAGATGGATTTTTGGACTAGGTATGAGCATTTTGAGTTTGTGGCTACGTCTTTTGGGTTGACTAATGCACCAACTACATTTATGGATCTTATGAATAGGGCCTTTAAATCCAACCTCGACTTGTTTGTGGTGGTTTTTATTGATGATAATTTGGTTTACTCCCATAGTGAGGAGGAGCATGTGGATCACTTGAGAGTAGTGTTGAAAATCGTGAGGGAGGAGAGGTTTTATGCAAAATATAAGAAATGTGAGTTTTGGTTGAAAGAAGTTGCTTTTCTAGGGCATATGGTGTCGAGTGATGGCATTAAGGTGGATCCTAAGAAAAATAGAGGTGATTAGAAATTGGCCTAGACCTTTGACTCCATCGGACATTAGAAACTTCTTGGGTTTGGTGGATTATTTTGGGGGTTTGTAAATGGTTTCTCTTCTATTGCTTCTCCTATGACTAAATTGACAAAAAAAGGGTAAAATTTATGTGGACCAATGAGTATAAAAAGAGTTTCTAAACTTTGAAAGATAATCTTGTCTTCGCTCCTATTTTTGGCTCTACCGGAAGGGTTGGAAGGATTTTTTGTATATTGTGATCTCTCAAGAATTGATTTGGGTTGTGTTTGATGCAAAATGGTAAGGTGATAACATATATCTCTAGACAACTTAAGGTGCATGAGAAGAATTATCCCACTCGTGAACTTGAATTGGCGGTCGTGGTATTTGCTTCGAACATTTGGCATTACTACTTGTATGGGGTTCATGTTGATGTGTTTGATGACCACAAGAGTCTCTAATATGTGTTCACCCAAAATGCTCTTAACTTGAGACAAAGAAGGTGATTAGATCTCCTTAAAGGTTATGATATGAGTGTGCATTATCAATCCAACAAAGATAATGTTGTGGTCGATGCTCTATGTAGGGTGTCTATGGGTATTCTAGCTCATGTTGATGATGATGGCAAAGGAGTGGCTAGAGAGGTTTATAGGTTGGATAGATTGGAGGTTAGGTTTGATGAGGTTGATAATAGTGGTGTAGTGGTTGTTGATTGGTCTAAATCTTCCTTGATTGAGGAGGTGAAGGCAAAACAAGATCTTGACTCTACCTTGCTACAATTGAAGGCCTTGGTGAGAGATGGTAAAGTGCAGGTTTTCTCCCAAGGGGGAGATGGTGCCCTTATGTACCAAGGTAGATTGTGTGTGCCAAATGTGGAAGATTTGAAAGAATTGATCTTGAAGGAAGCCCATAATTCATCCTACTCCATTCACCCTAGTTCTACAAAGATGTATAGAGACTTGAGGGAAGTGTATTGGTGTGCTGGTATGAAGAGAGACATTGCTAAGTTCATATCCGAATCTCACAATTCCCAACAATTGAAAGTCGAACATCAATTAGGTTGCCCAGCCCAAGATATAAAGATTCCTACTTGGAAGTGGGAGGAAATCAACATGGATTTTGTTATTGGGTTGCCTAAGACTAGGAAACTTTTTGACTCTATTTGGATTGTTGTGGATAGAATGACAAAGTTGGCTCACTTCTTACTAGTCAAAACTACTTATGATGCCTAAGATTATGCAAAATTCTACATTCATGAGTTGGTTAGATTGCATTGGGTGCCCTTGTCTATCATTTGGGATCATGGTGCTCAATTCACTTCTCACTTTTGGAGGTCTTTCCAAAGAGGTATTGGTACCAAGGTCAAGCTTAGGAAGGCCTTTCAGCCTCAAACGAATGGTCAAACCGAGAGGACTATCCAAACTCTAGAGGATATGCTTAGAGATTATATTTTGGAGTTTAAGGGTAGTTGGGATGAACATCTTCCACTTATTGAATTTTCTTACAACAATAGTTACCACTCAAGCATTGGTATGACTCCTGAAGCTCTCTATCGTAGGCGTCATAGGTCCTCCATTAGGTGCTTTAAAGTGGGGAAAATGTCTTTGCTAGTCCGGATTAAGTCATGGAAGCCTTGGAAAAGGTGAGGTTGATAAGGGAGAGATTGAGAACAGCCCAAATTAGACAAAAGTGCTACTTCAATGTGAGGAGAAGAGATCTTGAGTTTGAGGTTGGTGATTGGGTTTATTTGAAAGTCTCACCCATGAAGGTGTGGTCTGTTTAGAAAGAAGGGGAAATTAAGCCCAAGGTTTGTGGGTCTGTGTAGAGTTTTGAAGAGGATTGGTAAGGTTATGTATGAGTTAGAGTTGCCCATGAAGATAGACATGGTACATCCGGTCTTCCATGTGTCCATCTTGAAAAAGTGTGTGGACGACCCAAGTGCTATAGTGCCTTTGGATGTCATGGGTGTTGTAGAAGATAATTTGACTTATGAGGAGGTCCAGGTGTAGATTTTGAATAGGTAAATGAAGAGGTTGAGAAACAAAGATGTAGCTTCCGTCAAGGCCCTTTGGAGGAATCAACAAATTGAGAGTGCCACATGGGTAGCCGAGGCAGACATGAGAAAGTGATATCCATATCTCTTCTATTCCACTCAAGATGAAGGTACTAATTTAAGTCCTCTATATGATTTCAAGTCTTAAGTTTCAACCCTTATGTCATTTAGCATGCATCCATGTTTATGTTGATAAGTTTATGGTGATTTTGACATTCATGTTGAGATTTTTGAGAATAATGTTTAAAGGAATTTGTTGCATTCATGTCGGGCTGAAATATTCATGATTACTTCCCTTATATACGTTTCTTTGACATTTTGGAGATGAATAATCCCAAGGGGGAGATATTGAAACGCCTCAAAAATGCCCAAAAATGTTCTTCGGAAATGCCCATAATCGTAATTTTCATATATCTCAAAATTCGTGTGCGATATCAAAAATTTGACTTCATATTCTTAAACAAGGGGATAAATTGAGTGGAAAATGGGTATAACCTCGATTTTAGAGGACTCATAGAGAAAAAGAATTTTCACAAAAATTAGATTTCTGATAGGCATCCGACAACGTGCCAGGGGTGCGGATCAGTGTTGGAGTTGCCTGCGCTATGGGTCTGAGTCGCAGACCTAACGCGGACCAGTGTATTGTTTTCCTTGGCTTTTCATTTATGCTCAAGGGTATTGCGGTCATAACCCCATGCCCACTTATGTGTGAAAATATCTATACTTAGCCATTTTCAACTCTATATCACTCAAGACCCTCTCAAAAACCTCTCCAAGACTTAACCAAATATTTCATCCAAATTCAAGTGTCTCAAGCTTAACTCTGAATACAAAGACTCCATTCAAGCTTCAAATCTACATCAAGGGATCCCCAAATTTAGATATGTGGGTTTCATCCATTAGGACCTTTCACCCATGGAGCCCAATCCTCCTATTTTATGAAAATTGTATGATTTCGAGGTGTATTATCTATGGGTTATATTATTACGAAATATGAGCATGATTTATGTTGGGATTTTACCAAATATGATTGATTATGCATGAATATCGATTTTAAGCTTATACTATGGATTGATCTTTGTCTATTGAGGCTATATATGATTCAAGCTATGAAATCTATGAGCTATTGTGAAGTTTTGATATGATTTACTAGTTACCCGTGATGGGATTTTACTGTGATATTGGTGGACTAATTTACATGACTTTAAGATGCATTGATTTCACTATTTCATGATATATACTCTTGCATTTTGCATGATTTAAACATGTTCTCGTATATGCCCACCAAGTGTTCGATGAAATGTCAAGTCAAGAATTATCAAGTTAATTACATGTTTTATAAGTCAAGTAACTTCACGATGGATATGGGCTATCTAGTATGTTATGAATTTATGAAACTATCTATGATTATGCCAGTATGAAGTTAAGCCCTATTTTCAAGATTTTACCTCTTATTAGCCATTCATGTTAAAGCAAAGGTTCATATATGATTATGATCTATTCTCATGTTTCAAGTTAGGCTCACAATTATAGGTCAAGTATGTTTGAGAGCTACTCATTTTATGATTCTATGTTCATTAAAAGTTACTAAAGATATGATTATTTCAAGTATTCTGTGAGACTAGACTTAGCACCGATGGATTGGATGTCAACGTGGACTATCTTCAAGGGTCCATACTCATTTCCTCAAACTATGTGCCAACATAGGATTATGTTTATACCCTTGCTATACTAGTGGATCCACTTAATACACTTAATCATGAAATCCACCCTAAAATGGGACTAGTTCCCGTATGGGGGGTTACTTCCCCAAAATGGGATGGGCTCCCGTAAGGTGAACTGTGGTTTACCTTGGCAAGTAGACCACCTCTTTACTGATGAGGGGTAATCATCAGGATTCCAAGTTGTAGCTCACTTGGTCTTATACTTTATCGATTCAGGTCTCTTCCTACACATGTATTACGTCATATGCAAGATGAATGATTTACAAGCATGTTTTACTTCCAACATTGATCATGCATGCCAAATTGAACTTATGCTTATCTATTGCCTATTACTATGCATTTCGACTATATTAGCTTATGTCTTGTTGCATTGCATCCTACATACTTAGTACATTCAAATATATTAATGCATACTTTATGCCTATATGATATCACCATGCAGGGACTGGAGCTCCTCGTGATCATCCTCTATGTGGCTAGTGAGATTATTCGAAGATAAGATTAGTGAGTCCTTAAGTTCAAGGACACTATCTACTTTCTCTTGCTATTTCTAAGACTTCTTGATGTTGAACATTTTAGATTGTGAGGGTGAGCCCGGAGAGTGTCTTGGCCCCCGCTCTATTCTATGTTTAAAGGTGTTGTTGGAATATTATTATGTATTTATGCTATAAGCTTGACTCTTATGTTTTTATGATTATCAAAGCCTTCCCTAAGTCCCACTTTCCTTTTATATTATCTCTTGTTATTGTTTACTTTGCTTCCGCGACCAAGGATGCGTGATTGATATGCTAAGAGGCTTGTTTGGATCCCTACAGGTTCCCATTTACCATGTCATGTCTAGGCCTTGGGCTTGGGTCGGGACAACAGGGCTTCGTGACAAATTCCAGTGAGACTAATTTCTAATCCCATTGTTCACGAAAAGTAGACTATGACTCGCAGACCAAGGTTTTGTATCAATTTCTAGTGACTAAGGATTTTCATACTTCCAGTCTATGATAGTGCCTTACGACTCGTGGATTTCTTTAGAAGACATATATGGGGTTTTGTGACCACGTCAGCCATTTTACTCAGGGGTATATCTTTCCTTTCCGACTCTTTTTAATTGTTTTAGTCTTGTATAACCTTAAGGGTATTTTTCACTCTTCTTCACCTTAAGGATTTTGAGATCATTGGAGGAGAAGGAAGAGGCAAGGATTTGTCATTCAAGCACAAGGATTAGGTGAGGATTGATTGTTCTGTTTATCCACAAGTATATAATACTTACCAAATTGTGAAATTCCTTTCTTTACATGCCCCTTCATCTTCTTCAGTCAAGATTTTTGGAGAAAGAGTTGAGATTTGAGTAACTTTATTATTTTAATATTTAAATCCTTGCATATACTATGTGGTCTTACACTATGTGAGGTAATCTCCTACCTTGCATGGGTATTTTAATATGAAATTTGTACATGTATTTTCATCCTTGATGGCATGAACAGTAAATTACATGTCTTCATGAAATCTTACGCATAAATATAGCATGTTGAGTTAAGAGATTTTATTATGGTTGGGCATGAGAAGCATGTTGCATTTGAATCACATTTCTTACTATACATGATATCTTTCTTGCCCTACATGATGAGTGATTTGACTGAGTCTAAATGACCATTATAGTTTGAGTCAAGTTGATTGTCTACATTGATAGAGTTGATGACTAGTTGAGATGAGGTAACCCAATGTGGTTAAGTTTGAGTTGATTGATTGAGCCTTGAGTTTTGAGTTGATTGATTAACTATTAAGGATTGAGTTTATTGATGAGTTGAGCATGTTTTAGTCTTGGAGGGAGTATTGAGCACCGAGCAGGCAACGAGTATACCTCTACTTTAACCCACTGAAGTATGTTGCTAGCGTAGGATAGTCTTTATAGCTAGCCTGGCAACCCTTGTCCCACAAGTGGACAATTATTTTGGATCCAAGACAGAGTTGATCATCCTTTTTCATGGCAAGTTAAGGGTGGGCTAGGCAATGTTGATGATTCATTGAGCATCAACTAACTAAAGGTGGTGGGATGAGGATGTCAGTTAAAAGAAACTCCCAAGCAATATTGATTGAGCATAACGTTTTAAATGAGTGTATCCCTACTAAGCTTGCTTTTAAAAGTATTATTTACTATAAACTTGCATAAAAATTTTTGAGCATGAGTTATTGAGTCGAGATGAGTGAGTTGAGTTTTACTTTTTTGAGCTATTTTACGTACCATTACATTGCATATACTGATGTCTATTTGGGCCTGCATCATTTTATGATGCAAATACAGGTGATAGAGGACTTCATCCCACGCGTTGTTGAGGTCTAGTTCAGTACACTTATAGATTTGGTGAGCCCTCCTTACATCGTAGAGGAGCCCTGTTCTCTTCTTATTATTGTTGAGTACTTTATCTTCTTTTAATTGAGGTGTCCATGGCCTACCATGGCACCATTCTAGATGGTTGACTAGCGTCTTCATAGACATTGGAGTAGAGTATTTAATGTGTATTTTGTATTTAAACTTATCTTCATTATAAGCTATGATACAATAGAGTTATGCACTTATTTATCCTCTTGTGTATTATTCTTACTTTCTGAGTTATACTTCCATTGTCGAGTTGATGTGATGATGAGGCTAAGTGGTTCTCTTGGGGAATTGGTAATGGTTCTTCAAGTGCTAGCCACGGCAAGATTACCTGCCCGGGGCGTGACACATACCTCAACTGAAGTGATGATATATCAAAGGAGACCAAACAAAGCATATTTCACCTAAATTCTTGTTTACATGTGATCTTCGAAAACATGGAAAGATAGATGTTCAACAGATTCGTTCAAGTGATAATTTTATAAATTTATTCACTAAGGCATTGTCGACATCAACATTTGAAAGGATACGATATAAGATTGGAATATGTCATGTCTAAGATATCAGATAAAATTTTCATTAGGGGGAGTATAATATGTGTTGTACTTTTTTTTTCCTTAACCATGATATTGTCCCATTGGCTTTTCCTAGTGAGGTTTTTAATGAGGCAACACTTAAAGCATATTCCAACAGATGTGAACTCCTTTTTCTTCACTAGGCTTTTTCTCACTAGGTTTTTCCTAGTAAAGTTTAATCGAGGCATTTGATCTATGAATATCCAAGGGGAAGTGCTAAAAATTCATGCACTTTATGGATGTTAGGTGGGTGTTTCATTCACTTAATATCTTAACATAATGTGTCTATTTAATGAAGCTTTACTAATGTATTGGTTAAAATGTAATGACCCAAGCCTAGAGCCTAGATGTGACACAGCGAATGGAAACTCAAAGGAACCCAAACAAGCCTCTTAGCATATCAATCACACATCCTCGATCGCAGAAGAAAAGTGAACAACAACAAGAGATATAATAAAAAGGAAAGAGAGACTAAAGGAAATCTTGATATTCATAAAAGCATAAAGAGTCAAGCTCATAGCATAATTATATCATGATATCCAACAATACCTCTAACATGGGATGGAGCAGGAGCCAAGACACTTTCTGGACTCACTCTCATAGCAACAAGTGTTCAACATATAGAAATCTCAAAATAGCAAGAGTAATATAGATAGTTCCCTCGGACTTGAAGTCTCACCAAAGCTTATATCCGAAGTATCAACTAGTCGCATTGAGGATGATAAAAAACTGCTCTAATCCCTACTTGGTAATATCATATAGGCATAAAGTATGTATTAGTTTGTTTATGTGGGATGCAATACAACAATACATAAGCAAATATAGTCAATATGCATAATCTTAAGCAATAGATATATAATATCAATATGAAATGTATGATCAATGCTCATAATAAAATATGCTTGTAAATCATTCATCTTACACAATATATATAGCTTACAATGTGTGGGAAACAACCTCAACTGACATAGATCAAGTAGTTAGAACTTGAAATTCAAGGCATGACACACCCTCGGCAAGGTGAAATGGGCATGACACCGCCCGGCTAGATATTGTCTACTTACCAAGGCAAACCAAACATGATAGCATGACTAGATGGATCCACTAGTATAGTAAGGGTAATAATCATAATCCTATGGCGGCACATAGTTTTGAGACAAAAAATTTAATATAAGGACCCCTTGAGTCGAGCCCCTATCTTAAGCCTCAATTGGTGATAAGTCAAATCTCACGGAATACTTGAAATAATCATAACGTATATAACTTGTAAGAAATATGAAAACATGACATGAGTAGCTCTTGAAAATGTTGACCTCTAGTTGTAAGCCTAACCTGAAACATGAAAGTAGATTATAATCATACATGAACCCTTGCTTTAACATGAATTTCTCACAAGAGGTAAAAACCTTGAAATAGGGCTTAGCTTGTAACTTGCATAATCATAGATAATTTCATGAATTCAATACATACTTGAAAGCCCTTAATCATCATATAGTCAACTGACTTGTAAATCATAAAATAGATCATCAATAACTTGAGAATCCTTGACATTTTATCAAACACTTAGTAGTTTCATGATACTTGTTCAAAATCATGCAATTCGAGAGTGAATTAATATGAGAAAACTTAATACAAATCAACCCAATCAACATTTAGTAAAACCCTCATATAGGTACTTGAAATCCATCACTAAAACTCATAATAGGTCACAGTTTCATAGCTCCAAACATGCATAGTCTCAATCGACAAAGATCAACTCATAGTGTAAGCTTTGAATAGATACTCAAGCATAATCAACAATACTTTGATAAAACCCCAATATAATTCATGCTCATATTTCATAATAAGAGATACCCATAAGTATCGCAACTTGAAATCATGCAATTTCATAAAAAAGATGATTGGGCTCCATAGGTGAAAGGACCCAATGAATGAAACTCACATACCTCAAACTTGGGTTTTCTTGAGATGAGCTTGAAGGAAACTTAGAGCTTGAAGTGAATCCTTGAGTTCCAAAATTAAGCTTGAAATCCTTGAATTTGGAATGACATATTTAGTTAAGTCTTAGAGTGTTTTTTGAGTGATATAGAGTTGAAAAATGACTAAAAATGGGTAATTTCACGCTTAAGTGGGCATGGGGCTATGATCCAATGCCCTTGGCCGAAATAGAAAAATCAAGAAAAACCTTACACTGATCCACGTCCTTGGCATGACACTAACCCATCACGCAAGCAACATTTGTACTGTTTCGTGCCCCTGAAGCATCGCGGCCAAGGTGCGGATGCTCTTTGGAAATCATAAATTAGCGAAAAGTAATTTTCACTATGGGTTCTCTAAAATCCAAGTTATACCCATTTCCAACTCAATTTTTTCCTCTGATAGAAAATATGAAGTTGGATTTTCGATATCATGCAATGATTTTGAGATATATAAAAATTACAATTATGGACATTCTGAAGCACATTTTTGGAGCGTTTCATAAAAGTTGTGAACAGATGACTTTTACATCCTATAATAGGGATTATTCACCCTTTGTAAAATTATACACTTGAAGAGATTAGAAGTATTCTCTATAATGCACTCCATTTGTCTTCCTTTCTACTTTAATATCCTTATATTGTAAATATTTTATATTATTTTTTGTTATTTCACCTCAAATAATAATCAAATATTCCATTTATTTCTACTTGTTAGTCCAAATTTTCTTTTAATTCTTTTTTTTAAGAAAAAATATTATGATTCACTTTTAACAACTCCTTATTTTAAAAATGTTACATGAGATATATGTTGCTTCTTGGCTTCTTTGGGTGCTTTTGCCCTTATTTCTAATACTAATAATTTTAGTATTTTATTATTTATGATACATAAATCATCTTATATGTTATTAGAGAAGAAGTTCATCCAAATTATTGCATAGAAAGATATGAACATTGATGTAGTTCTTCTTACTATAACGTTTAAATTTCTTGTGAATGTATTAAATACTCAAACATTTAAAATTTAAAGAAACTGGACATAAAATTTAGGAACAATTCCCTCATTAGTACAAATTGGATCTTAATCGTATCACATCTTAATTTGGGGCATATGGCATTAACTTTTCTACTTTTTAGTATTGTATATTGTTTTACTTTATGCATTATATTATCCTCATATTAATTAATATTTTGACCTTAGTTATTATGTATTTTATTTTTTCTATGCTCGACTCCTTAGAGATGATTGCAAAGAAATCAAAACCAAGTAAAAGAGCCTATAATTTTTTTATTGGAAGAATACATGATATGAATTATCCCGATGTCCTTTAAAATATTTATGCAATGTAAAACTTGTGTGACCAAGATCGTGTAATATAGATGCATACGCAATGAAAGATATTCATGTTATATAACAAATGTACATAAAGAAAAAAAATTAGAGAAAAAGAAGCAAAGGTTCTAAATTAATTTAAAGATATAATGTAATACAAATATTCTTTTATTAAAATAGCAAATTCAATCACGTTGCAAATTTGCTTTGCTAAAATTTGATTTCCATTTTATAGTTACCAAAACATGAACAAACCGTAAAGTAAATGAATATTTAAAGCAGAATCATAGAATGATTATTAAAAAAACAATTCTAAATTTTCTTAATGGAAAAGAAGAGAAAAATCACTTTACCATCACTTTGATATGAAAAATAGATTCAACTCTAAATTCGTTAATGAAGCAAGTTGAAAAATATTTGATCACTGAAGTGAAGAGACAAACATGCTAAAGAAAAAGCAGAATATCAAAGGAAAACTTACAAGTTATCACTATATTATTAGTTCAAGAGTGTATTTCCTTAATATATAGAGTTGTAAGTAGTCTTCATCATCTTTAAACACCACAATGAAACCAGAAATTCAAATGTTTATCTATAAACAGTTATGTTTGAGGCTCTTTGCAAGTAATTTAATGAAATACTTTTTCATTGACACACAATTTTTCTATTGATCTAATACATGCTAAAATCATATAACTCTAATTTTCAATAAAGGATGATTATCATTGATGTATTAATTTAGAGTACGAACAGTAAGCATTTGCAATGATATTATGTAAGGAAAAAATAGATGGGGCAAGAACAACGGGTCATACCATTTGAGAAGATTTCATCGGAGTTGTCAAGCCACCAATGATTTGTTGTTGTTGCTCAATATTTGATCCGTTTCTCTAGGAATACTGGCAATGATTCACAAACCAAATGCCCATTGTATACTTTGATGGATCAAGGATACAAAATCCTTTACTGGTTCTTTCGATCTAATCTCACGATTTAGAAGTCAGATAAATTCAAAGATCATAGTCTGATTTTCTTTCTTTCTACAGTTTTTCTCTTTCTCTCACCCACTAGGAGTCACCCTCCCACTAGGAAATTAACTCCCAAGGAATCTCAATCCACTAGGAAAACTAACTCACACTTGGAGTCAACCACCTTCCTATATAAGGAAAGTAGTTGGGCGGTTACAACCGCCGCTGAAAGGATAACAACTATTCATCCTTATCCTTTGGGATAAGGTTAAACAGTTAACTGCATCACCGTAACTAAATCACATACTTGG
Source organism: Solanum ossicruentum (assembly GCA_025774065.1). Lineage (NCBI taxonomy): Eukaryota > Viridiplantae > Streptophyta > Magnoliopsida > Solanales > Solanaceae > Solanum > Solanum ossicruentum. The sequence goes on along the minus strand of JAOTQR010033803.1, from coordinate 35,464 downwards.
GTCAGGTCAAGATTTGGATCGGTTCGGTCCAGATGTACGACCCATGATCCCCAAAATATTACATCTCCCACTTCGCACATGGAGGACAAGACCTAAGTCAATATCACATCAACCTAATATACAATTCATACGGCAAAATGGTTCATGCGACCTATGAGTATAAAGGCTTGCTTCAAGGTCTTATAAGCCTTTTATAGGAATTCAATCACGTACGGAAAGAATCTACTATCAATCATGAGGATGTCTATACTCACAATACCCCAGACATTAACTACTCTAGTAGTTAATCAACTTATCCCTCATCCTCTTGAAGAGGGTGGCTCGCGAGTCCATATTTAGATCAGTTTTCATAGTCTTCCCTTTCTACTCGAATCTATCTATTTCAAAACAAGTCTAAAATGTGGCTATAATACATATCTCTTCACGTTCCCTGAAATAAGAGGCGATTGCTCGTATGAGAGAGCCAATCTCGTGACTTGTTCAACACATTCAATTTCAACACATGCCTTTAAGATATAAAACAATCTTATATAGATGGGAAGGTTATAACAGTAAAGTTATATTACAATACAAATCATATCCTACGTAAGCCTAGAAACTTAATATGTTTCTCAAACAAGTCTCTTGATATCGCCTTCGTAAAGGGATCAGGTACCATTTCACGAGTAGGAATGTATTGTAAATTCACTTTACCACTTACTACTATATCTCTTACAAAATTATAATTGATATCAATGTATTTGGTTTCGCTGTGATACTTAGGATTTGTTATATACAATAGCTGCCTAACTATCATAATATAAAATCATAGATCCTTCAGATTCTTTGCAATAAACAAATGTTCAAAGAATTTCTTGAATCAAGAAACTTCTTGTACTGCAGATGGACTATCCACGAAGTGTTGGGTTATTTCTTACTCTCTTCGTACAAATGGTACCACCATTTAGTATGAACATAATAGATGTCAATATATTGATCATCACTATCTGTATAACCTCTTACAATGGTCTGCAATTCCCCTTAGATATTGCCACATTCTCTTCACTGCCTTCCAATGATCTATTTTGGAATTAGATTGATATTTGCTTACCAGACCTATGGCATAACACATATCTGGTCATGTACACATCATAGAATACATCAGACTCGCAATAGCACTAGAATATGAAACTACACTTCTTCCTTCTCTTTTTCACTTCTGGAACACATTTCAGGGCTTAAAGTTTCACCTCTATATATTAGAGAAACCATGGGTTTGAAACTACTCATTTGAAATCGTTCCAATATTCATAATGTCCGAATCTTGAGACAAACTCAAAGATTTCTTGGAACGGTCTGTCTCTATGGATCTTAATACACAATATGTAGTCAATTTCACCCATATCTTTCATATCAAATGACTTTGAAAACCATGACTTGATAGTTTTCAGATAGTCCTAATTATTACCGACTAATAGTGTATCAACCACGTAAAGAGAAAGAATTACAAACTATCATTTCTTAGCCTTTAACAATGAAACATACTGGTTATACTATGTAAATTTCTTCATTTGATTCACCATTGAGAAAAGTAGTCTTCACATATATGTGATGTAATTCTAAATCTAAACGTGCAACTATAGACAAAAGTAGTTGAATGGAGGTAAGCTTCACAACTGGTGAAAAGGTTTCCTCATAATCTATCCCAGCTTCTTGTATAAAACCTTTTGCCACCAATCAAGCCTTGTATCTCTTTGTTGATCCATTCAATTTATGTTTAATCTTGAGAATCCACTTATTCCCAAAAGATTTAAGTCCTTCTGGAAGGTCAACAAGATCCCAAACTTAGTTGGTTTCCATGGACTCGACTTCTTCTTCCATCGCTTTCAAACATTTATCCTTTTTAGGACTCAACAAAGCCTCAGTCACAGAGTTAGGTTCATCCAACTCCATAGGAGATACAAGGAAAACATAATCCTCAATCATATAAAATTGTTTAGGTACTTCTTTTCTTGTACTTTTACGCAGTTGAAATTCAGATACCTCTATAGGAATTTGGGATTCAAAACACCCACTTGGACCAGAAACCATCTCTTGATCATTTTCCTCAACGATCGCATCTGATGTCATTCTCTAGTTTTCTGAATTTAAAATTTCGTACAAAGGCTCACCTTCAATCACCTCATTCCTTTTCGAAAACACATTTTCAAAAAATCTGACATCTCGTGATTCAATTTCAGTCACACTTCTATCTTCCAACTCATCAATGAACATGTACCCTTTGGAGCATTCTAAGTATCTAATGAAGATGTATTTCTTTCCGTTTGGACTTAATTTACACAAACTCACCCAGACAATCTTTATTGTAAGCAGCACAACCCCAAGGTCGGAGATCATCTTGGTTTATTTTATGACTAATCCAAAGTTCAAAAAGAGTGGAAGTTACTAATTTAGAAGGAACTTTGTTCAAAAAATAGACCACAGTCAATAATACATCTCCCCAAAAGGAGATAGGCAAATTTGCTTGTGCCATCATTGACCTTACCATATCCAATAATGAATAGTCAACGGTCTAATTATGCTCGTTTCATTACATGACTTTTCAAATTGATTTGACAGATAATCATGTCCTTGGTCGGTTCTCAGAACCTAACTTCTTTTGTCCAATTGATTTTCAACTTCATTCATATATCTGTTAAAGCACTCTAATGCTTCAGATCTATGAGAAATCAGGTATACATAACCGAAGCGTGTGAAATCATCAATAAAGTAATGAAATATGTGGCACCAGTCCTTGCTTTCATATCCACTGTACCACAAATATCAAAATGAATTAATTGAAATGGGAACTCAGCTCTCTTAGATTTTCCAAATGGTTTTTCACATAATTTTTCAAGTAAGACAATTTTCACAAGTCCGTAAATCAAGTTTAGATAGAGGACCTAAATGTTCTTCCTTTGTGAACCTATTCATTCATTCTTGCCCTATGTTACCTAATCTAGCATGCCATGTAACAACATCAATATACTTATTACTTGATGCCATTACATAAGGTCAACATAATAGTCATAATATGAAAGAATACAATATAAAATGATAAAATGATCATAACACAGTCTGAAACCACACAAATCATCATTTAGTTTTATTTTAATACTATTATGACTAAAAATCAAAATCAAAATCAAAACCATCATCTAAAAGCACTGAGATATATACTCAGTTTCATCAGATCATTGGAGCATACAGAACATCATGCAACATCAAGGATAGGCCACCACGCAAGTAGTCTTGCATTGTTCCCCACATAAGTCCATCTAGATACAGATGTAACTCAATGAGACTCCAAAAACGCTTCTCGATCTCAACCTAGTCCTTGCAACACATACAACACTTAGGGATGTGTTTAGGAATGCTACCTTTTTCGGCTCAGTCCACTCACAAGAAAAATGCCCAAGAACTTGGCAATTGTAGCATTTTAACTTGCTTTTGTCTCTTTTCTTGAAAAACATTTTTCCTTTTTTTTTGGAATATGGTTTCTGATTTTTCTCAGAGGGTCCTTCCTTGGTCATCTTACCCTTTCCTTTCTTCTTCCAATCTTTCTTGTGCTTGAAGCCTGAAGATTTCGTACTGCTAAGTTTAGCCACAAAGACATTAGCAGTAGTTTTAGCAGCACCAAGCCGCTCATCTTCAAGTTTAATATATTGCGCAACATTAGAAAAATTTATGCTCTCATTATGGGTCAAGTTAACCTTCACATATCCCTAACTACTTAGGGTCTGAATCACTACTTAAACTTGTTTTTCATTAGACAAAACCTATTTGTTGATTGATTCCATGATCATTTACCCTGTTTGTAGTTATATACATGGATTATTGATGTTTGGTGCATTTTAGTACTTTTTGGAATAGGTAGACTCAGTTTTAGCCCTTTCTGATACATGTTTATCACTTTTTTGGGCCTAATTTTCTTATAAACTCATTCTTCTCATTCTGAAGATTTCGAATTGGTATTATAATAGTCATTCTGATTTAAAACGAGTGAGTTATGGCCTTCTGAAGTTGGGTAGTTTTTTTTCACTGCGTTTTAAAAATCGATTTTATTTCTGTTTTATGAATTTTTTGAAAATTCTAGTTTTGGTTTTCATCCTATAATTGGGTTTTTCATGATATACTTAGTTTGTGGTTTCCGTATATGTATTGCAATTGCAAATTGGATGTAAAACGAGTAAGATATTATTTTTTAAAAAATGACAATTTTTTGAGAATTTATTTTAAATATATAATGCTGTTTTTTTTTTTTGTTTGTTATTTTGGGTTGTGCTTGTTAATGTTCTTGACTCAAATATCATTTTTCATTATCTATTGGTTTAGGGCTTTTCGGAAAGATACTTTATTGCCAAACGGATTTAAAACGAATAGATTGTGATTGTTTGAATGTTTTTGGATAATGATGTTATCCAATCAAGGTTATATTCATAGCTTAAAGCCATTTACGATCTATTTGCCTTCCATCAAAAATTCATGACATGTGTTATTACATTTAAGTGTGTTTCTGACTCCTAGTCCCTAATTCAGATATGACTGAACAGGAACAAACTCGAGTCACTCCAAGTGGGAGTTCTAGATATCGAGTTAAAATGAAAAGTAGAAGTGCACATTGCGGAAGTATTAGTGTTCGAGGATGAGAGATCATAAGATGTGGTGTCCCTAGGATGACACAAGACTTGTGAAGGAATTAAAAAGCTATTCGAAGGGAAGGAGAGAAGAAACTAAAAGAGTTCAAGTCTTTAAAATTTCTCCAACAACTTCAGTTTCCAGCTTTATTTAGCTTTTTGAATTAAAGTGTATAGAACTTGAAGATTATGTAGATCTCTTCGATTGGGAATGTTTGGCTATTTTACTAGATTCCATTTGTGAACCATGGAAAGAGAGATTGGCTAAAGTATATCACGAGATTTGTCCTAGTGAACCTTTTAGTGTGTATATATTTTATCTCAAATTTAAGTGGGGAGGACATTATTACAAGTGACTTGTAAACTTATTTAGTTTGTTAATTTGAACATAAGTTATATGTTGTTTCTCTCTTTGATATGAATACGTGAGTATTATCATATTTTGAAATCTTAGTGGTTTCTTGGTACATTAATGATCTAAGACTTAGTTATCTTTGTGAATAAGTCTTTATAAATATACATTGAGAAATTATTTTATGATTTTAGTTAAACATTTGTAGTGTAAATGATGAATGGATATTTTGAATACCTTTTCGATTTTGCACCATATGTGAAATCATTATTAGAATTAATTTGCTCGAATGTATATTAATAAATACCTGATTAATGAGTGTACTTGCATAAATGTCTCTAAGCTATAGACATCGCATAAAATAGTATTATTGCTAACTGAAACAAATGCAAGAAACTAGATGGTGACAATTGTGACATTTGGAGTCATAAGATATGGTATGTCTTAGACGAGCAAAATGCACTTGAAGGCAGAAACCATGTACTTTGTCAGCCAGAACAGGGTAACACTACTCAACACAGAAGAAATCTTGAAATTACAAAGCCTAGAAAAAGGCAGATTCTATTGGTCGTGGAATAATAGTATGCTCTATGGTTGATGAAATGATTCCTGAATTTGAGCAATTTCCTAATGTTCATGCGATTTGAACGTAATTGCGAGGAACGTATGGGGGCACTTTGTGACCCGCTTAAGATAGATAACTATCAAGTTTGACACTTTGCCCTAACTGACCTAATATAGCATCCCATATAACAACATCAATATCATTATTACTTGAAGAACATGTCATTACAAAACGGTCAACATAATACTCATAAGATGAAAGATTACAATATAAAATGATGAAACGATCATAACACAGTCCAAAACCATACAAATCATCATCTAGTGTTATTCTAATACTATTGTGACATTAAAACCCAATCGAAACCATCATCTAAAAGTACTAGGACATATACTAAGTTTGGTCTGATCTTTGAAGCATACAAAACATCATGCAACATCAAGGATAGGCCACGACGCAAGTCTATTTTGCAAGTGCCTATTCCTTTAACTTCTAGTCTTGCATTGTTCCCCACATAAGTCCATCTAGATCCAGACGTAACTCGATGAGACTTAACAAATATTTCTCGATCTCAAATTAGTGCTTGCAACACATAAAACACTTAGAGATGTTGTCACGACCAAAGCCTAGGGCCTAGACATGACACAGCGAATGGGAAACCCGAAGGTACCCCAAAACTAGCCTCTTAACTTGTCATTACACATCCTTCTTTGTGGAAGCATACAAACACACAAAGATTGAGAATTGGACAATCGGACTAAGGGAAAGCTTGCATAAACACCATAATCAAGAGTCAAGAGTGAAAGCTCATACATAAGTACATAACATATGTAACAAACACCTCTAAATGCATAGATAGAGCTAGGGCCAATACAAAGTAACCGGGCTCACCCTTATGGTCAAATAGAACATAAGATAGTGTTTCAATACATAGACAAGAGGAAAAGAAAAATCAAAGTTTTTGAAATGGAGGACTCACCAACGAGCTTGGAATAGCACCGTCTAGCCACGTGGAGGAGGATGATCAACTTGGGCACCAGTTCCTACATGGTGATATCATGTAGGCAAGAGTATGCATTAGTACGTTTGAATGTACTAAGTATGTGAGATGAAATGCAACAAGAGATAAACTTCATAATCAGCATGCATAACAATGGGCAATAGGCATAATATAGCAATATGTCATGTATGATTAATGCATGAGTAAAACATGCTTAGGTAATTCATGCTCATATAGAATATCATATGTGGATATAAGACCAAGCAAGCTTTACAAGGTACGAAGCCCTGGGTAGGTTGGTGATGTTGCCATCCCATCAACTAGGTGAAATGAGTATTAACCCTCATTTTAGGGTGGTGATGTTGCGGCTCGATCACCTAGGTGGAGATGGGTATTAACCATCATTCTAGGTTGGTGATGTTGTCACTCCATCACCTAGGTGGAAATGAGTATCCTCATTCTAGGTTGGTGATGTTACAACCCCATTACTAAGGTGGAGATGAGTATTAACCCTTATTCTAGGTTGGTGCTGTTGCCACCCTATCACCTAGGTGAAGATGAGTATTAACCCTCATTCTAGGTTGTGACGATGCCACCCCATCATCCTGGTGGAGAAGAGTATTAACACTCATTCTAGGTTACCCAGTCTCTTGTCCCCCTGGATCGGGCATGGTCTATGCAACACTTTATATAAGATTCACCATAAGCTCTAATGTAATACCTCATCTAGGAATAATCATGTACATAAGCTCATTTCATCATCATAACATTAGTCATATCATATCTCATGCTTTGAACCTTCAATTCTTCAAGGAAACAAAATCGGACATTTTATCAAACACCTTGGGGGTATGTAATGGGGGTAAAAGGACATGCAATTTGGAGATGAAATCTTGCAGGAAAATCAGTTGTAAAACCTTTAATCATCACCTTGCAACACCCCCATGACATTTATATAAAAACCCCTCATCAGATCCAACATTAGATCCAATATTTGGAGCTCAAAACATGTTAAAACGACCATACTTTCAAGAACTAAAATAACTGTGCAGTAAATTTCTTAATATACAAGACCTACATGTAAAATCAACTTTAATGAATTATTAGTAAAAAGAGGTTTTAGCCACCATGGGTGGAAGGACACAATGGTTCAACACCACATACCTTAGCTTTTGTGAAGTTCTTGAAGAAGAATCTGATGGAGATTTGAAGCATGGAAGAGATCCTTGAAGAAATCCTTGAGATTAGCCCTGAGTTTGGGGCTTGAATTTAGGGTTAGAAATGAGTCTAAGTGTTAGGGAAAATTGAGGAATATTTTGTGTGATATGAGAGTAACGTAAGGCTAAGTATAGGTGAAAATATATTTGGGAAAATTTAGGTCCAACACTTGGAAAAATCTGGGCGAATTAGTAAAAGACAGTGCAAAAATAACACCTCTCCGCGTCGTGGAGAGGTCGCGGATGCCCACTGAAAAATACACCAAGTGAAATTTTTCATAATTTGATTCATTTACTTTAAATTTGAGGTTAGACCCTTGTCACCCTAATTTGGACCCCTTGAACAAGAATATGAAGTTGAAATTTTGAAATTCCAAACGGATTTTTAGATATACGAAAAACAAGATTCCGGGCACTTCCAAGGCACATTTTCGGGAACTTTTTGGGGTCATTTCAATATCTCCCCCTTGGAAACATTTGTCCCTGAATGTAGAAGAGACGTACAATACAAGAATAGTCATAAACAAATCAACCCCTACATGAATGCAACATTACATTTAAAACATCACTTTCAAAATCTCATTATAAGTGTGAAATCATCATAAATTGCCAACTTAAACATAAATGCACATGATTGACATAGGGGTTGAAATATAAGATTTGATAGCACATAGGAGACTTGAAATTAGTACCTTAGGATTGAGTGGAGTGGAAGAGATAAGGGTACCACTTTTCCATGTTCGCTTTGACCTCCCAAGTAACACTTTCAACTTGTTGTTTCCTCCAAATGACCTTAACAGATGCCACCTCTTTGTTCCTCAATCTCTTTACTTTCCTATCAAAGATATAAACTGGAACCTCCTCATAAGTCAAGTTACCCTCAACAACACCTATAGTATCAAGAGGTATAATGCCATTAGGATCAACAACAGACTTTCTCAACCTAGAAACATCGAATACCGGATGAACCAAATTCATTTTGCAAGGCAACTTCAACTCATAAACTGTCTTGCCAACCCTCTTTATCACCTCATGAGGACCAACATACCTTGGACTTAACTTCCCCTTCTTACCAAAACGGTTTGCACCTTTCATGGGAGAAACTTTCAAATAAACTCGATCCCCCACTTGGAATTCGAAGTCTCTTCTCCTTACATCGGCATAGAATTTTTGACAACTTTGCGTTGTCCTCCACCTTTCCCTAACTAGATCCAGCCCAAATAAAGTTGCCTCTCCAACCTCAAACCAACCCACTGGTGATCTACAACGTCTCCCATAAAGAGCTTTAAAAGGATCCATACTGATGCTAGAGTGATAGCTAGTGTTGTAGGCAAACTCAATCAATGGAAGATGGTCATCCCAATTACCTTTAAGCTCCACGACACACGCCGTAAGCATATCCTCAAGTGTTTGAATTGTCCTCTTAACTTGGCCATCCGTTTGAGGGTGGAAAGTCGTATAAGGTGAACTTTGGTTCCAAGACCCCTTTGAAAAGATCTGCAAAAGTGTGAAGTAAATTGTGCACTATGATCTGGTTATAATGGATAATGGAACCCCATGCAACCTCAATAACCAATGGATGTACAACCTTGTATACTTTTTAGCCCTATATGAAGTCTTGACCAGTAGAAAGTGAGCCGATTTCGTCATCCTATCAACCACAACCCATATGGAATCCAAACATTTTCTTGTCTTGGGCAACATAACCACGAAATCCATATTAATCACCTCCTAATTCCAAGTAGGAAGCTCTATGCCTTGGGTTAGGCCACTGGCCTTTGATGCTCGTCTTTGATTATTGGCAACTATGGCAACCAGAAACAAATTTAGCAATATCTCTATTCATGCCTCCCCACCTATAGACATCTCTCAAGTCTCTATACATTTTGGTGGATATGAGTATTAACACTTTATATAGGATTCATCAAAAGCTCTAATGTAATACCTCGTGGAGGAATAATCATGTACACAAGTTCATTTCATCATCATAACGGCATTCATATTATATCTCATGCTTTTGACCTTCAATTCCTCAAGAAAACATAACCGGACATTTTATCAAGCACCTTGGGGGTGTGTAATGGGGGTAAAAGAGCAAGCAATTTGGAGATTAAATCATGCAGGTAAATCAGTTGTAAAACCTTTAATCAACAACTTGCAACATCCCCAAGACATTTATATCAAAACTCCTCATCAAATCCAACATTAGATGAAAGAGTTGGAGCTCAAAACATGCTAAAACAACCATACTTTCATGAACTAAAATAATTGTGCAGTAAATTTCTCAATATACAAGACCAACATGTAAAATTAACTATAAATCTTGAATTATTAGTAAAAAGAGGGTTTAGGTATCATGGGTGGAAGGACCCAATGGTTCAACACCACATAACTTAGCTTTTGTGAAGTTCTTGAAGAAGACTGTAATGGAGATTTGAAGCTTGGGTGAGATCCTTGAAGAAATCCTTGAGATTGGCCTTGAGTTTGGGACTTGATTTAGGGTTAGAAATGAGTCTAAGTATTTGGGAAAATATTGGGGAATGTTTTGGGTGATATAAGGGTGAAATAAGGCTAAATATAGGTAAAAATACTTTCGAAAAAATTTAGGTCCAACACTTGAAAATTCTGGGAGAACTAGGAAAAGATAGTGCAGAAATAACACGCGGAGAGGTCGCGAATGCCCCCTGGAAATTGCACCAAGTGAAATTTTATAATTTGATTCCTTTGCTTTAAATTTGAAGTTAGACCCTTGTCACCCTAATTTGGACCCTCTAAACAAAAATATGAAGTCGGATTTTCAAAGTTCCAAATGAATTTTAGGTATACGGAAAATAATATTTCGGGCACTTCCAAGGCACGTTTTTTTGAAAACTTTTTGGGGTCATTTCAGATGTGTTTAGGAATGCTACCTTTTTTTGGCTCGGTACACTCATGAGCAAAATGCCCAAGAACTTGGTTATTGTAGCATTTTAACTTGCTTTTGTCTCTTTTCTTGAAAAACTTGTTTTCTTTTCAAATTTTTTTCTTGATTTGTGCTTTTTCTCAAAGAGTCCTTCCTTGCTCACCTTACCCTTTCCTTTCTTCTTCCAATCTTTCTTATGCTTGATGCCTAAAGATATCATACCACTTGATTCATCCACAAAGACATTAGCAGTAGTTTTACCAAAACCGAGCTGTTCATCTTCAAGTTCAACATGTTGCACAACATCAGAAAAAGTTTTTATGCTCTCATTACGAGTCAAGTTAACCTTCAAATATTTCCAACTATTTGGAAAGGACCGAATCACTTCTTGAACTTGTTTCTCATTAGATAGAACCTGTTTGATGATTGATTCAATGATCATATGTGTTGTTTATAGTTATATACATGGATTATTGATGTTCGGTGTGTTTTAATACTTTTTCGAATAGGTAGACTCGGTTTAGCCCTTTTTGATGCCTTTTTATCGCTAAGTTAGCCTAATATTCATATAGACCCATTCTTCTCGTTCTGATAGTTCCAAATTGGTATTATAGTAGCGATTCTGATTTAAAACAAATGAGTTATGCCCTTCTAAAGTTGGCAGTTTTTTTTCTCACAACGTTACAAAAATCGATTCTGTTTCTGTTTTACGAATTTTTTGAAACTTTTGCTATATTTTTCTTCCCATAATTTTTTTTTCAGGATCAACTCAGATTGAGGTTTTCGTATATTTATTGCAATTGAAAATCAGATGTAACACAAGTAAGATATAATTTTTTGAAAAATGACAATTTTTTGAGAATTTATATTAAATATATGATGCTGTTTTTTTGTAATTTTGGGTTGTGCTTGTTAATATTCTTGACTCAAATGTTATTTTTCATTATCTATTCGTTTCAAGCTTTTCAAAAAGGTATTTTATAGCCAAACAGATTTAAAACAAATAGATTGTGATTATTTGAATGTTTTTGGATAATGGTGTTATCCAATCAATGTTATATTCATACCTTAAAGCCCTTTATGATCTATTTGCCTTCTATCAGAAATTTGCGAGATGTGTTGTCACATTAAAGTATGTTTCTCACTCTTAGTCCCTATTTCAGATATGGCTGAACATGAATAAACTCTAGTCACTCCAAGTGGGAGTTGTAGATATCGAGTTAAAACGAAAAGTGGAAGTGAACATCGTCGAAGAATTAGTGTTCGAGGATGAGAGATCATAAGAAGTGGTTTCCCTGGGATGACACAAGAGTTGTTAAGGAATTAAATGGGTATTCGAAGGGAAAGAGAGAAGAAACTAAAAGAGTTCAAGTCTTTAAAATGTCCCCAACAACTTCAGTTGCTAGCTTTATTCAGCTTTTTGAATTAAAGCATATAGAACTGGAAGATTATGTAGATCTCTCAGATTAGGAATGTTTGGCTATCTTAATAGATTCCCTTCATGAACCATAGAAAGAGAGATTGGTTAAAGTATATCATGAGGTTTGGCCTAGCGAACCTATTAGTGTGTATATATGTTATCTCAAATTTAAGTGGGGAGGACTTTATTACAAGTGACTTGTAAACTTATTTAATTTTTTAATTCGAACATCAGTTATATGTTGTTTCTCTCTTTTATATGTATATAAGAGTATTATCATATTCTGAAATCTTTGTGGTTTCTTGGTACATTGAAATATAATAATGATCTATAACTTAGTTATCTTTGTGAATAAGTCTTTATTAATATACATTGAAAAATTAATTTCTGATTTTAGTTAAACATTTGGAGTGTAAATGATGATTGGACAATTTGAATACCCTTTCGATTTTGCACCATATGTGAAATTATTATTAGAATTAATTTTCTTGAATGTATATTTATACATGTCTGATTGATGAGTGTACTTCCATTAATGTCTCTAAGCTACAGACGTGACATAAAATAGTATTATTGCTGACTTAAAAAAATGTGAGAAACTTTATGGTGACAATTATGACATTTGGAGTCATAAGATATGGTATTTCTCAGACGAGCAAAATATGCTTGAAGGCATAAATCATGTACTTTGTCAGCTAGAAATGGGTAACACTGGTCAACACAGAAGAAATCTTGAAACTTACAAAGCCTAGAAAAGGGCAAATTCCATTGCATGTGGAATAATTGTGAGCTCTATGGTTGATGAAATGATTCCTGAATGTGAGTAATTTCCTAATGTTCATGCAATTTGAATGCACTTGCGAGGAACATATAGGGTTGTTTTTGTGACCCGCCTGAGATAGATAACTATCAAGTTTGACAGTTTGAATCAGCATTCGTATTCCTAGAGAAATAGATCAGATTTTGAGTAATAGCAACAAATTGTTGGTGGCTCGACAACTTCGGTGAAAGGAATACGGATCAGATCTTGGGCAACAGCAACAAATCATTGGTGACTAGACAACTCAGGTGAAATCTTCTCAAAAGGTATGGCCCATTGTTCTTGTCTGGTCTATTTATTCCTTACAAATGGTATCAGAGCCAGGTTACGATCTTGGGTTCAAAATCATTTGAATTGGGATCAATCTCAACCCATTCAATCCGTAACCCATTTGGAAATCATCTTCAATTGAGCCCATCTAAGGCTTGTTACTTACAGTGGTATAATTGTCACGGCCCAAGCCTAGGGTCTAGACCTGACCGGCGAATGGGGAACCCGAAAAAACTCCAAACAAGCATAATAGCATATCATTGCGCATCCTTGGTCACGGAAGCAATTTGAATGACAACAAGAGATAAACGTAAACAAGGGAAATAGGGACTATGAGTTACTTCCATATAAAAAACATCAAGAATTAATAGATTCAAACTCATAGCATAGATACATATCATGTCCAACAACACCTCTAATACATAGACAAGAGTGGGGGCAGAGACAAAGAAACCGGGTTAACCCTCATAGTCAATACATAAGTCAAAGAGAAAGTTTTAATATATAACAAGAGATCATAAGTAACGTCCTCGGAATGAAAGACTCACCAACAAGCTTGATAGAACTCGTACTAGCTACATGGACGAGGAGGATGATCAAGCAGTACACCGGTCCCTGTATGCTGACATCATGTAGGCATACAATATGCGTTATTACTTTTGAATTGTACTAAGTATGTATGATGAAATGCAATAAGAGGTAGACATCATAGGCAAAATGCATAATCATAAGCAATGAATAGCATACTAACAATATGACATGTATAAATGATTCTTGAAGTAAAACCATGCTTATATAGATCATAGTACAAGTGTAAGCAGTAACCATTTTAGTGCAAGCCAAGGCCTACCACCCCCTTAGATAGGCGCATGAGGTACTAACCCCTTCATGAGGTTGAAGGAGCACAACCCCCCTACTGAGGTTGACGGAGTACAAACCCCCATCGTGGTTGGCAGAGTACAAACCCCTATCAAGGTTGATAGGTACTGACCCCCAACAAGGTTACCTGGGACTACCACCCCTCGAGCTAGGAAAGAAAGGTACCAACCCCTCGATAGGTTACCTGGGTCTACAACCCACCTTAGATAGGCTTGGTCATCCCCAACACTACATAGAGATATATCATATATATATATATATACACACACACACACACACACACATACATACACTCCTTTCATCATCGTATACATACATTTACTTTCATCATCATTTCATCATCATTCTATCATCAGTGCATCATCATGTAGTCATTCATATCATATAGTCTAATCCTCAAGAATCCACAACTGCATATTTTATGAAATACTTAGAGGGTGTGTAATGTTAGTATAAAACCATGCAATTCAAGAGTGAAATAATACTAGAAAAATCAGTGTAAAGCCATCAATAGGTACTTGGTAACACCCTCGAACAATATACATCAAAACTCTTCATCAATTCTTACAATAGACCTTAGAGTCATAGCTCCAAACATAGTAAAAAGGTCATAATTTCATAAACCCAACATAGTGTGCAGTGATTTTCATAATAGATATGACCCATGAATAAATCAACTTTAAACTATGCAATTTGGATTAAAAAGATCTTCGGTATCATGGATTAAAGGAACCCATGAAAGAAACCCACATAACTTAGCTTTGGAGATGAACTTGATGAAGATTAGAAATGGAGACTTGAAGCTTGAAGAAGAACCTTGAGATTCGGAAAGGGTTTTGAATCTTGTGTCTAGGAGTAAAATATTTGGCTAAGTGTTAGAATGAGTATTGGAGAGTGTTTAGACTGATATGTAGGTGAAAATGGCCAATTATGGGTATTTTTACATTTGGGGACACTTAGGCCCAAGACTTAAAAGACTTGGACCGCAAGAAAAATAACTGGACAAAAAATGTACATGTCTACATCGTAGAAAGGACGGGAGAATGATTTTCTTCATCTGTGTGCCCTTGGTGCGTTGCTATAGGGGCACGAAAAGCTATCCGAAAATCGTCAGTTAGAAAATCAAAATTTCTAATCGTTTGCTCTTAAATTAGGGTTAGACCCATATTCCACTCAAAATGACCCCTCCTTCTGATTAGTACAAAGACGTTTTATTGAGCAGTCTTGGTATTGACTCAATACAATAGACTATTCTTTCTCGTACCTATTCGGAGGAGAACCCAGGTGCAGGGGAAAGTATGAAACCTTGTTTAAAGCGATTTCACTTTCAAGCAAGTAAATCGACTATGAAACTTAACTTAGCGCACCTGCCCTTGATCCGCAGGAGGATTTATTCAATCACATAGTTTGGGCTCCTAGAATATGGCGGCCTTGGGGCTTTCTATTTGATTGTATCGAAAGGCCTAATGAATTGGGATTTCGGGTTCAAATGAAAGGTTTTTACAAACTATGTTTTCTCACTCTCATGTGCATATTAGATTTGCTTTTCAACTCTTTACTCCCGTAGCAAGTACTCATTTCTATTTAGTTGTTTTCTTACTCTATCTGGCTATTGAACCTGCTTTCCCTCTGCATATGGTAATAGAGAGTTAGACAGCTTAGAGAGCTCCTCAAAGGGCTAGTTCTCACTTTGTTTTGGGGAAATCATGATTTTGGGCACTTTTGAGCCATATTTTTGGGCATTTTTGAGTCGTTTCAATATCTTTCCCTTGGAAAAATTCATCCTCGAATGTCAAAGAATCGTATATGAGAGGCACGTACATGATAATTTCATCCCACATAGAAATGCAATAATACACTTAAACATCATTCCAAAATCTTATCATAAGTGTAAAATCATCATGAACTTAGTCAATTTAAACATAAACATATGAAATGACATGAGGCCTTAACTTAAGACTTGAGATCACATGGAGGACTTAGATCAATACCTTAGACTTGAGTAGAGTGGAAAAGATAAGGATATCACTTTTGTATGTCTGCTTTGACCTCCCAAGTAGCACTTTCAACTTGCTGATTCCTCCAAAGGACCTTAACGGAAGCGACCTCGTTGTTTCTCAATCTCTTCACTTGCCTATCCATGATCTAAACCGAAACCTCTTCATAGGCCAAATTATCTTCAACAACACCAAGAGGTACAATGGCATTCGGATTACCCACACATTTCCTTAACATGGACACATGAAACACCGGATAGACCAAATCCATTTCTCTAGGCAATTCTAACTCATACACTACCTTGCCAACCCTTCTCATTACCCTATAAGGACCCACATATCTTGGGCTAAACTTTCCTTTCTTACCAAATCAGACCACATCCTTCATGGGTGACACCTTCAAGTAAACCCTATCACTGATTTGGAATTCAAGATCTCTTCTCCTCACATTGGCATAGAACTTTTGACGGCTTTGGGCTGTGTTCAACCTTTCTCTAATCATCCTAACCTTCTCAAGAGTCTCCATAACTAGATCTGGTCCTAAAATGCTACCTTACCAACCTCAAACCAACCAACCGGTGATCTACAACGTCCCTTATGAAGAGCCTCAAATGGACCCATATCGATGCTAGAATGATAGCTATTGTTGTATGCAAACTCAATCAACGGAAGATGATCATTCCAACTAACTTTAAGCTCTAACACATATGCCCTAAGCATATCCTCAAGGTTTTAGATGGTTCTCTTCGCTTGGTAATCCGTTTGATGGTGGAAGTCTGTAGAAAACTTAACTCTAGTACCAAGACCCTTTTGAAAGGACCTCCAAAAGTGTGAAGTGAATTGTGCCCCATGATCTGATATGATGGACAAAGGAACCCCATACAACCATACTAAGTCATTAATGTACAACCTTGCATAATCTTCAGCCCCATATGTGGTCTTAATCTTTAAAAAGTGAGCCGATTTTGTTATCCTATAAACCACGACCCAAATAGAGTTAAAACCCTCCCTAGTCTTAGGAAACCCAACCAGAAAATCCATATTAATCACCTCCCACTTCGAAATAGGAATTTCAATGTCTTGGGTGAGGCCACTTGGCCTTTGGTGTTTGGCTTTAACTTGTTAACAACTATGAAAACCTGAAACGAATTTGGCGATGTCCTTCTTCATGCCTCCCCACCAATACACATCTCTGAAATCTCTATATATTTTGGTGGAACCGGAGTGGATAGAATAAGAAAAGTTATGGGCCTTATCAAGGATCTCTTATATCGAGCCATCATTACAAGGTACATACAACCTACCTTGGTACATAAGGGCACCATCTCCCCCTCGGGAGAAAACCTCCACCTTGCCCTCTTTTACTAAAGCCTTCAATTCAAACAAGGAGGGGTCAAGATCATGTTTTTCTATCACCTCATTAATCAAGGAAGACCTAGAACCATTAAAAACAACCATACCCCCATTGCCAACCTCTTCCAACCTAATGCCCAATCTAGCCAATCGGTGCACCTCCCTAGTCATCTCCTTATCACCACCATCAATACATGCAAGGCTACCCATGGACACCCTATTCAAAGCATTTGCTGCCACATTTTCCTTATCGGGATGATAGTGCACACTCATATCATAGTTCTTAAGATGTTCTAACCATCTCCTTTGCCTCATGTTGAGATCCTTTTGAGTGAATACATATTGTAGGCTCTTATGATCGGTGAACACATCAACATGCACCCCATACAGGTAATAACGTCAAATATTTAATGCAAACACAACGACGGCTAATTCAAGATCATGGGTAGCGTAGTTCTTTTCATGCACTTTGAGCTGTCTAGAAGTATAGGCTATGACCATACCATTTGCATCAAAACACAACCCAAACCAAGTCGGGAAGCATCAAAATACACCACAAATCCCTCAAGCCCATCCGATAGTGATAATATAGGAGCGGACATAAGCTTATCTTTCAACATTTGGAAGCTCCTCTCACATTCATCGATCCACACAAACTTAACCTTCTTTTGAGTAAATTTTTTTCATAGGGGAAGAAATAGAAGAGCATATATTCAAGAACCTCCGATAGTAGCCCCCTAGGCCCAAGGAACT
>JAOTQR010033803.1:0-14655 GCA_025774065.1 Solanum ossicruentum | reverse complement strand
AGCAAAAACATCAAGAGTCAATAGAGTCAAACTCATAGCATAGATACATATCATGTCCAACAATACCTCTACTACAAATATAAGAGCGAGGGACATGACAATGCAACCGGGCTCACCCTCATAATCAATACATAAGTCAAAGAGGAAGCCTTAATAATAGCAAGAGATCATAAGTAATGTCCACGTAATGGAGGACTCACCAATAAACTTGATAGAAGTCGTACTAGCTACGTGGAGGAGAAGGATGATCAAGCGATATACTAGTTCCTACATGGTGACATCATGTAGGCATAGATATATGTTAGTATATTTGAATGTACTAAGTATACAGGATGCAATATAACAAGATGTAGACATCATAGGAAAAATGCATAATCACAAGCAATGAATAACATACTAACAATATAATATGCATTAATGATGCTTGAAGTAAAATCATGCTTATACAGATCATAGTACGAGTGTAAGGAGTGACCATTTTAGTGCTAGCCAATGCCTACCACTCCCTTGGATAGGCGCATGAGGTACTAACCACTTCATGAGGTTGAAGGCGTAAAAATCCCCCACCGAGGTTGACGGAGTACTAAACCCCCATCGAGGTTGACAGAGCACAAACCCCCCATCAAGGTTGATGGGTACTGAACCCAAACAAGGTTACCCGGGCCTATCACCCCCTGCAACTAGGTGACCAAGGTTTCAACCCCTCAATAGGTTACTTGGACCTACAACCCCCTGAGCTAGGCTTGGTTATTCACAACACTATATATATATATATATATATATATATATATAGACACTCTTTTCATCATCATATACATACATACCCTTTCATCATCATTCCATCATCTTTCTATCATTATTTCATCATCATATAGTCATTGTTTTCATAAGACATACATTGGACCTTCAATTCCTCAAGAATCCACAATCGGACATTTTATCGAACTCTTAGAGGGTGTGTAATACTAGTGTAAAATCATGCAATTCAAGAGTGAAATCAAGATTGAAAAAATAGTGTAAAGACATCATAGATAATTGGTCACACGCTCAAGTAATATACATCAAGACCCTTCATCAATTCTCACAATAGACCTTAGATTCATAGCTCCAAACATAGTAAAATAGTCACAATTTCATAAACCCAACATAGTGTGCAGTGATTTTAATAATAGATAAGACCCATGAATAAATCAACTTTAAATCATGCAATTTGGAGTGAAAGATCCTAGGTATCATTAGTGAAAGGAACCAGGGAAAGAAACCCACATACCTTAGCTTTGGAGATGAACTTGATGAGGACCGGAGATGGAGACTTGAATCTTGAAGAAGAACCTTGAGATCTTGAAAGGGTTTTAAGTCTTGAGTTTAGGAGTAAAATATTTGGTTGTACGTGTTTAAATGAGTATTGGAGAATATTTAGAATGATATGCTGGTGAAAAATGGCTAAGTATGGGCATATTTACATTTGGGGACACTTAGGCTCAAGACCTAAAAGTCTTGGACTGCAAGAAAAATAAGTAGACAGAAAATGTACATGTCTGCATCACGAACAGGACGCGAAAATGATTTTCTCCATCTGCGCGCCTTTGGAGCGACGTGACAAAGGTGCGAAAAGATCTCTGGAAATCGTCATTTGGAAAATTGAAATTGTTAATCATTAGCTCTTAAATCAGGGTTAGACCAATTTTGCGCTCAAAATGACCCCCTGAACAAGAATATGAAGTTAGATTTTTTACATCGTGCATGAATTTTGAGATATATGGAAATTGTGATTTCGAACACTTCTGAGGCACATTTTCATGCATTTTTGGGGTCGTTTCAATAATGTACATTTTTTTAATCTATTTTGTATTTTCTATGACTTGTCTATCTATCCATAAATGTTTTTAAAAAAATTTTTTTGAGTTGAAATTCATACATAAAAAGTGCATAATAATATGTTAAAATTATTGAGATTGAGAGAGTCAAATTGGCGGGTAATGACCCAACCCAAATTTTAGCTCATTTGACCCAAAGTTAATTTGGGCGGACATAACCCAACCCAATCTCTGTTTGAACTAATTTTAACATTCTCAATTTGAAACAATCCCACAAATTGACACCCCTAGTATTGTTCCATCATGAGTTTTAGAAAATGTCTTTTTTTTTTCAACTAATTTTATACTAATATGTTATCTATAAAATTGGTAAGGATAATATTAAGAAGCTGTAACCACTTTATCTTCTAAGATAAGTATAACACTCTTCTCAATTTTGATTTAGAGTTTTTCTAAAAGAAAATATAAATAACCAATGTTGATGTTCATTTGTGTACCTAAAATTTACCACACAAATTTATAAAGAGTGAATACGTTGGATAGTACTCCTATTTTAGAATGAACAAATTATTGGAGAGTTTTTGAGTTTTTAAAATAATTATATTATTCTCTTTTCAAGGGATATTATAAAAATATTTTTCAATTTTGCCCTTCAGTAATTAAGTATCTAAGGTTGAATTTTTATTAGAAATGAATGATGCATTAAATGAGTGTTTAGAGTTTGAAAGGGTAAAAATAAAAAAACATAATTAAAATTTATGTTTGTGTCTTTTTCTTGATATGTGTGATATAATCTAATAATTCATTCATTTTGAAATAGAGACAGAAAAAATAAATGGCATGGGAAGTTATCAATAATTTTTTGACTTCTTTTTCAATTACTTTTAATGTGCAGTTAGTATCACTACTAAAAAAAAAGCGGAAAAATGATAGAATAAGGCATTTTTTTCATTAAAAGTAATGCAGTCTTCCATCACTTTTTTGCTCGACACTTTTAAAGAGCGGCGGACTACATCAAAAAAAAATGACGGACAACATCGCAATTGTTTTTAAAACAAAATTGACAAAAGACGATGGACTGTAATATTGTATTTAATTTTTTTAATTATTTAATATTTTGCGACAGGCAGCGTCACAATTGAAAAAAATAATTTTTTTTAAAAGAAAAGGTGACTGACATAGGGACCTTATCCGGTGCTTTTTTGAAAATTAAAAACAAATTGTAAAAAATTTGATGGACTTAGGGACCTTCTCTACCACATTCTTGAAATTATAAAATTATAAAAAGTACGATGGATATAGGGACCCTGCCCATTGCTTTTCTGGGATTTTTTAATAAAAATTCCAGAAAAACAAGAGACATAGGGACCCAGTCCATCACTTTTTCTGCAATTGTTTTTACAGCAGAAATTTGTATTTTCTGCTACCCACCTGTATTAAATCTATAGTCCAACACAACGTAATCATACAACACCTAAAACATACAAAATACGTAATAACAAGCATAATTAATTATTAAAAAAAATAAATTTATAATTTAAAACATTTTAAATTGTTTCAAAGTTTACCAAACATTCTAAATGTCCAAAACTTAAATAGGAGGGAACCTAGGGACTATTTTTAACAAACTCATCACTCTCATTAGATTCATCGGAAGTGGGTGAAGGCTGACAGACTGTGTTGAGCATTTATTGTTTGAGTTCCTCAAATTGTTGACTCATTCGGTTTTTCTCATCAGCCCTTCGTGCTTTAGAATGTGTCAATGCATGTGTAAGTTGACCAATTTGCTGAGACATGACAGCTATCTGAACCTGATCAATGGCCTTAGCTTGACATGATGATCCAATACCTTATAAATATGATTGGAGTCATCGTATGTCAGTTTGGGAGTCCATTCCATAAACTCGACCCTTATGGCTCCCTCCTGCGATCTTTTCCATTCAAATTTGATTGGACTGCTCCGGCATTAGTTGGATCGAGTCCCTAAGCTCACGTATTTATCACTCATACTCATGCTGCATATTAAAAGTAACAGTTAGCCGCAATATGTATATTACAAGTAGAAGTTATAATCAAAATAAATTATAAATTACATATATATAATATGTCTATATTATATAAAAGTTATATTAAATAACTTACATAGACTTGTTGGGACCTTTTCTTTACCCACTGATTTGGATCTCACTCATTTTACTTTTTCCTTATATGATTCTTACTAAAAACTTCATGAAGAAAGGGAGTCTGCCCCAATTGTCTTTCCTATAAATTAAAATGTAATTAATAAAATTATACTTTGTACAAATTAAGTAATTTGTTTAAGAATGCTAGTTTAAACTAAAATTTTTAAAATCTTACCAGCTCTCTTGTAATGGTACCAACACATTTTGTACCTCTAGTGTGCAATGAGCCACCCTTTAGGCTTCCTCTAGTGTTTTTATATTGCTTGGACATAACTTTGAATTGATCGGTATCCCAATACTGCAAAAATCTTCATATACATACTTTTCCATCATCCCTTGCTCTTTTTAGCCATGTAACACCTCTCACCTTCATCAAAAATGCCCTATAGGGTATTTCTTGAATATCTCAAAATCCTTGCATGATTTTGCAAATTCGACTTTATATTCTTTTTCATGGGAAAAACTGTGTAGGAAATGGGTGGCCTTGCATTTTTAGATGACTCGTAGTAAAAAATAATTTTTTTCTATGGGAATGAAACCAGTGAGGGTGCATGACCAGTCTGAATCGCAGACTGGATACGAACTTGTGTAAAAACTGCTCCGTTATAGGTCTGAGTCGTGGACTGGACGCGAACCAGTTTACCAGGTCCTTTCATTTTCCAATTTTTACTCAAGAGCATTTGGGAAATAACCCAATTCTTATATATATGGGAATACCTTAATCTTCTACCATTTTCAAGCGCTAGAACACTCAAAAACCCTCCCAAAAGTCCTCCAAACACCTCACAATCCCCTCATCTAATTCAAGATATCTCAAGAACTTACTTTGGATTTTAAGAACCCAATTGAAGCCTCAAGTCTTCCTCAAGTTTTCTTTAAGAAAGTCTCAAGTTAAAGGTATGTAGGACTTCATCCATGGGTGTTTTCACCTATGGAGTCCAACTCTCCTGTTATGAAATTTCATGATTCCAAGGTTAGATTCTTCATGGATACTTCCTATTATACATTACAAATATGAATTATGTTTGAATTTTATCAAGTATTCATTGATTATGCATGAATATCTGTTGAAAACTTATTCTTTGAGTTGATTTATATCTATCGTAGTTATGCATGATATGAACTATAAAAGCTATGAAAGATTTTGAACTTTTAAGATGGATTTCATGACACCCAAAATGAGGGTTTTTCTACAATTTTGATGGGTTGATTCGAATGATTTTGAAATGAATTGATTTTACTCCTTCTTGTCTTATGCTCTTGAAATGCATAATTTTAGCTACATGTATATGTACCCGTCATATTTAACTAAATTTACTTGATAAGATTTTTATGTTGAGGAAAGATTATTGCATGAATTACAAGGTAAACATGTTATGTTAAAGTATGGGCTCCCAAACATTTTATAAAACTGATAAAAAGTTTCTCTGATTTGCAAGTTATATATTGAGCCCTTATTTTACATTTCTACCATCTTGTGAGTGAATAATACGTACATGAAGATGGTAAGCATAATAACTATTTGCCCTCATGCACACATAAAGGGATCAAGCATAATCATTATTTTACCCTCATGTATTAACTAAAGCTCACTATATAGGGTCAAACATAATACAATCTCCACCCTCATGTCGCATGCAATGCCTATTAGAAGGGGTCAAGTCTATGCCATATTTTTACCCTCTAGTATAAGGTATACGCCCACGTGTAAGGGCCAAGTATTTGAATGAACTATTCATGCCATGTTATCATGATTATTTACAAGTTATTCATGTTATGATTAAATTTAGGATTATGTCAAGTATTCTATGGAATTAGACTCAGCACTGAATGAGACTTATGGTGGGGGCTCAATCCAAAGGGTCCTTATATAAAGTATTGGTCTCTTAACTATGTGCCACCACAGGTTTATATTATTTCCCTAAATGGTTTATTAGTTGATCCATCTAGGACAAGTTCTCCACTTTGTGGGGTCATGCTTGATATACCTTGGCAAGTAGATCACTCCTTCATTCAGTGTGGAGTGAACATCGAGATTCAAAGTATTAGCTCACTTGGTCTTATATGTCGGTTAGTGTCTCCTCCCACATATGTATGATGCATTATGCAAATTTGACTATCTTTATGTATGTCTAAACTTAAGCATTGATTATACATATCATATTGAGCCTATGTCTATTGATTTTAATTATGAATCTTAATTATTATGGCTTATGTTCCTTGCTGCATTGCACCCCTCATACTTAGTATATTCCAAGTACTAACACATACTTTATTCCTAAGATCTCACTATGTAGGGACCAGAATTCCTATTCATCCTTCTCTTCATGGCTAGACTATTTTTTTGAAGATTGCTATTGGTGAGTCCTCCACTATGGGGCAAATATCTATTTCCTTTCATTCTTTTATTTGGACTACTCTATTTTTTTGGGTACTATCTTTAAGGGTGAGCCCGAGAGATGTCTTGGCCCCTACTCCATTCGTAGTTAGAGGTGTTCTTTGATACGTAGGTTGTAAGTGATGACCTTGACAATTAATATGTCTATGTAATTTTGGAGCTTTCTCATAGTCCCGTATTCCCTTTTGTGGTGAATGTTTGCTATGTTGATAAGTTGGAAGTCCCAAGTCCCTAAATTCCCCTTGAGCATGAGTCATACTTACCCATCCCTTAGACTTATTTGCTATGTGATTCATGTTTATCCTCTACCCTATAATAACCCCATAGCATGAGTCCAAAGCCTCATTTCCCTTAGAAATTATATGTTATGTGCTTATTTATCTTTTATTGCTTCTGCGAAACCAATGATGTGCTACGTATGCTTAAGGGGCTTGTTTGGGGATCCCTTCAGGTTCCCATTCACCGTGTCATGTCAAGGCCCTAGGCTTGGGTTATGACAAGCTTGGAATTAGAGTACTAGGTTTATAAATGGTCCTTGCAAATCCAACATATTATGTCTAGTAAAGTCTTGTTCATGGTTGTGAAGCACACCACAACTATAAATAGGAGGCTATGGGGCGTTTTAGGAAATGTATCATTTCTTCATGATCTATATCTTGTGGTAGACCTGCATCCTCTAAGGCTTATTTCTGATACCTTACCACAATGTTTTAGAATATGTCTTAAGCTATTCATAATTGTGGACAAGACCGTAACCATCCCTCGCTCGAGAATCAACTTCCTAATAATGACATATCAAATACAGAGATTTTTAATGCTCTATGGTTATTGACCAAAGTTATAACCTCTCAACTCAACCAATAGGCTGGTGCCCCTGAGGTTTCAAATGATAAGAGGAGGGGGAGAAAGTCTAAGAGCGCCTGAGTTGTTGGTGCTTCATCTTCTACTATTTTTTTCCACCCATGTATAAAAAGGAAAGGTTCCCTTTCGCCATTTGTCAAAGGTGTGGCAAGAAGCATCAAGAAAGGTGTTTGGTTGACACTAAAGATTATTTCAAGTTTGGCGATACTGTGCATAAGATAAGAGATTGTCCTTTGGCCTCCCAGAAGGGAGGAGAAAGATTCAATTTGAAGGTGGACTCCTATATGCTAAGATCGATGGTAATGGTACACCAAGTCCTCTTAGGTTCCTAAAATGTTGAAGGAATCATGCCGGCAAATATTTGAGGAACACGGATGCATATTTTTGGTGTGGTAAGATGGGCCACAAGATTATTGATTGTGCATATGCTCAAAGGAAAGGCAAAGGTGATCATCCTCAAGGGCATAGTGCTCAAGGGACTCAAAAGGCACAAAGTGGTGTCAAAGGTGGTGGTGCTATTTTTCCTAACTGTCAAAGGTGTGGAAGAAACATGGTGGCATTTTTCGGAGAGGACAGGGTGATTGTTTTGTTTGTGGAAAAATAGGACACCAAATCTCTAAGCGTCCCTATGTTGCTACAAGAGGTAAGGAAAGTTGTCTTCATGGTCGAGTTGTTCCAACAGGGCAAGTGGAAGACGCCTAAACCTTAGGAGGAGGTTTATATGGAAACCAATTCTATGATCTTGAAGAGAGGAAAGAGGTTGATGAGGCCCTCGGTGTTGTCACTAGTACATTAAAGGTTTTATGATTATGATGTCTACGATTTAATGGATCTGGGTGCCACTATCTCATTCATTACTCTATTTGTTGTTAGTTGATTACATGTATATCCCCAATTATTATGTGAACTAGTCGAGTTGTCTACCCTCGTTGGTGGGCCCATAATTACTAGATGAGTCTATAGGGGTTATCTCGTGTCTAGATTGCATATAGTCTTGCCTTATGATTTTTGTGAGCTTGACCTTATAGATTTTTCTATCATTCTCGGGATAGGTTAGTTACATGCATATCATGCTTTTGTTGATTGTAGAACTCACAAGGTTAAGTGCCAAATTCCTAATGATTCTGTCTTTCCATGAGAAGATAATGACTTGATGGTTAAAGATAGGATTACTCCTTGTCTTACGGCCCAAAAAGTCGATTTCCAAGGGTTGAGTTGTACATATCATCTTGTAAGGGCTAGGGAAGTCGAGTCTATAGTCCCTCCTATAAAGTCGTTCCAGTGGTGAACCAATTTCTTGATGCTCTTCTCGATGGATTACCTAGTGTTCTTCCTGTAGGAGATATAGATTTTGGCATAGATCCCCTTCCCAATACTCAGCCCATCTCCATTTCTCCCTAACATTTTGCCTCGGTGGAGCTAAAGGATTTAAAGGATCAATTGAATGATTTGTTGGAGAAGGGTCTTGAAGGGCCCAGTAAGTCACCTTGGGTGCACCAGTGTTGTTTGTAAGGAAGAAATATGGATTACTAAGAATGTACATTGATTATCAGCTACTCAATAAAGTCCCAATAAAGAAAGAGTATCCTTCGCTAAGAATTGATGAACTATTTTATCAACTACAAGGGGTTAGTCATATTTCTAAGATTGTCTTCGACCACCAGGTGAGGGTGAGGGAGTGTGATTTTTCCAAGGCAGCTTCTCAGAGAAGATATAGTCATTTTGAATTTATTGTGAGGTCTTTTGGCTTGATTAATATATCGGTAATATTTATGGGTCTCTTGAATAGGGTCTTTAAACCCTACCTGAGCATGTTGTTGTGGTATTTGTTGAAGATATTTTGATTTATTTCAAACTAAAGAGGAGCATGTGAGGATTTTGAGGGTAGTGTTCCAAACATTAAAGGAAGGAATGTTGTTTTTAAGTTTGATAAAGTGGGTTATGATTAAAAGAATTTGCAATCATTGTGCATGTAGTGGAAGGTGAGGGAGTAAAGTGAATCCCCAAAAAAAGGAAGTTCATGGATCGACTAGGTTAGGAGTTAGGTTATTGTCACGATCCAAACAAGGTCCTAGATGTGACATGGTGTCACGACCCAAGCCTAGGGCCTAGACGTGACTGGCGAATGGGAAAACCGAAGGAACCCCAAACAAGCCTCATAGCATATCATTACACATCCTTGATCGCGGAACAATTAAATAAAATTTGAAGAATGGAAATAAGGAAAAAGGGAACTACGGGAGAACTTGTCATAACATAGAGTCAAGAGATAATAGAATCAACTCATGGCATAAATACATTGCTTTGTCCAACAACACCTCTACAACATAGATAATGGCAGGGCCAAAACATTCATTTGGCTAACCCTCATAGACATAAGTAAATGATAAACTAAAGAGAATCTTAATACATAGTGTGAGAGAATAGTCTTTGTCCCCAAAATGGACTCACCAAAGGCTAACTTGAACAATCCATCTAGCTACAATAAGACTCAAAAGGAGCTCCGATCCCTACATGGTGATATCATGTAAGCAAGATTATGCATTAATACGTTTGAATGCACTAAGTATGTGGGATGCAATGCAACAATAGATAGGCATAATAATCAAAATGTGTATCAATAGATAATAGGTATAATATAGCAATATGACAAGTATGATCAATGCATAAGTAAAACATGCTTAAGTAAATTAGGCTCATATAAGATATCATATGTGACGAAGAGACCAAGCTAGCTTTCCAACCTTGGTTGGTTGATACTGGTCACACCCCAATCATCCTAGGTGGTGAGGTATAAACCTCTAACATGGTTGATGTCGGTTACACCCCAATCATCCTAGGTGGTGAAGTATAAACCCCTCACATGGTTGATGAGTACAACCCCCAACTCGGTTGATGATTGTCACACCCCAATCATCCTAGGTGGTGAAGTATAAACCCCTCACATGGTTACCAGGCTCTTATCCCCCCGTATTGCGCATGATCTAGTGCAACACTTTATATAGGATTCATCATAAGCTCTAATGCAATACTTCATGTAGAAATAATCATGTATATAAGCTCATTTAATCATCATAACATCATTTATATCATGTTTCATGCTTTGGACCTTCAATTTCTCGAGAAAACATAACCAGACATTTTGTCAAACAACTTGAGAGTGTATAATGGGGGTAAAAGAGCATGCAATTTAAAGATGAAATCATGCAGGAAAATCAGTGGTAAAACCTTTAATCAACACCTTGCAACACCCCCAAGACATTCACATCAAAACACCTCATCTATTCCAACATTAGATCCACGATTTGAAGATCAAAACATGCTAAAACAACCATACTTTCATGAACTAAAATCACTCTGCAGTAAATTTCTCAATATACAAGACCCACACGTAAAATCAACTTTAAATCATGCAATATTAATTAAAAGAGGGTTTAGACACCATGGATGGAAGGACTCAATGGTTCAACACCATATACCTTAGCTTTGGAGAGGTTCTTGAAGAAGACTTTAATGGAGACTTGAAGCTTGAGTGAAATCCTTGAAGAAATCCTTAAGATTGGTCTTGAGTTTGAGACTTGAATTTAGGGTGAAATATGAGTCTAAATGTTTGAGTGAGTTTTGGGGGATGTTTATGATGATGTGAGGGTCAAATAAGGCTAAGTATATGTATTTTCAAGTGCGGGACCAAGACTTACAAGTCTTGGACCAAAGTCAAGAGAAAATAAGACCAAAAACACACTGCTCATTGGAAATTGCATTTTTTACACGGGTGAGTTTTACAAAAATGAGCATAAATCCTTCATCTAAACTCAAAATGAAGTGAAACAGGGTGCATTTGAAAGCTAATTCAAAGGGATTTTAGTTGTTAAGTCGTGGGCCACCCAATTATTTTTGTACTAAGAGATATGACCATTCAAAATGGACCCTCCTGAATAGCGTATTTTGCATTTTTGGATTTTGATACGATTGCTCTAAAATTAGGGTTAGACCCATTTCCCACTCAATTTGACCCCCTAAACAAGAATATGAAGTTGGATTTTCAAAATAGCAAATGAATTTTTAGATATATGGAAAACAAGATTCCAGGCACTTTCGATGCACGTTTTTTAGCACTTTTTTTGGGTCGTTTCAATATCTCCCCCTTGGGAACATTCTTCCCCGAATGTAGAAGAGACGTACAAGACAAGAGTAATCATAAAAAAATTAGCCCCAATATGAATACAACATTACATTGAAAATATTGTTTTAAAAATCTCAACATAAGTGTAAAATCATCATAAACATGTCAACTTAAACATGAATGCATATGAATGACATAGGGGCTGAAATACAAGACTTGAAATCATAAAAAGGACTTGACATGTTATCATAAGCTTGAATAAGATGAAATAGATATGAATATTGCTCTTTTATGCCCACTCCGGCTCCCCGAGAGACACCTACAAATAGACGACTCTTCCCAAAGGGCCTTGAAGGAAACTATATCATCATCAATCCACTTCTCCACTCATCCATCCAACATCTCCACCAAGACCTTCTCTTAAGTCAAATTACCCTCCTCAACATCCACATCCTCAAAGTGTTCTATAATACTAAAGTCACCAACACATCACCTCCACCTAAAAGCATGGCAAACCGGATTAACCATATTTACACCCAAAGGCAATCCCCAAACTTAAGCAACTTTACCAACCTCCCTATACACTCTATAAGGACTCACAATCCTCAACTCAATTGCCAATCTTAAATGCACCTAACTCACTTGGTACCATAACCACCATCTCCCCTCTTGGGAGACAACCTCCACTCTATCATCTTCTCACCCAAGACTTCCAACTCTAATAAGGTGGACTCAAGGCCTTGCCTAATCTAGTCCTCTTATCCCAAGAATATTTGGAACAATCAAGAACCCTATACTACCATTCTCAACTTCCTTCAACCTAACTCCCTATCTATCCGATCGATGGACTCTACTAGTCTCCTCCTTGCCACCATCAACAACACATGCTAGGCCACCTTGAGTACGAACCGCAACACTACCCTTACCGGAAAAAAAAGACTTATGCATACTCACATCATAAATCTTAAAGACTTCTAACCATCTTCTTGCTACCCACATGCACACGTACCACATTTAGCAAACAACCTCTCATCCTCTAAGACTTACAACATTTCCCCCAAATGATTCACAAGATCTAAATAAATCGATACTTTATTACTAGAAATCACCATAAACATGTCAAGGTAAGGTTTTAAGACCCTATTCAAGAAACCCACAATCATTATCGATGCATACATCAACCAAGCAAATCCATCAATACTAATAATGCTCACTCCTAATCCAAAAAGACACCTAGGGGTATCACCTACCTTCATCCTCACTTGGGGACAAAACCCAAACCAAAGATCAATCTTAGAGAAGTGAAACCCATCGTATTTGACTAAATAGATCGACTATCCTTATCTATCATATTACAACCTTACAGGTTCTACACTCATTAGAAACATGCCATGCAAGTAGCCCAAATTACCCCAAGAACCTCAACACAACAAGCTAAGTCGTCATCCTACAAGAATACTTATAATATGTATGTACATACTCTCAAAGAGGCAATAGTCATTTTCCAAATTATTTTAGTGCACAATTGGGCTTAAAAGCCAAAACACCATTCATAATAATTCATACTTATGCTCAAATGCCAAAATCATAATTTCATAGTCATAATACTCATGGATAGGAATGAACCATTCATATACAAAATGGTGCAAGCACCCAAAATACTTAAAGAGCCAAAATCAAAGACATATATGTGATCACAATATTATCATAACCAACCTTTTATCAAAATCATACCATAAAATGAAATTAGGCTTACCCATAACATAACTTTTAAAAATAATTCGTGTACATGAATTCATATGCTATGAACAATGAGGACATGACATGGGTAATTAAGACTCCATTTAAAATCAACCTTTATAGTATGAAGTTGAAGTGAAAATATAATTAATTCCATATTTAAATCCATAGTGTAATCTCTCATGCATAAATGATTTCAAAAGGGGAATATGCAGACTTATAACTCCATAAACCCAAGGTAAATCCTCATATAACGGTTTAAATCACATTAAAATCATCAAATAAATACTACCCATGCATAAATAGAATTTTAGAAATCATAATATTCAAATCCCAAATTAAAATAAGTAAAATCGGGGTAGATTTTCTTAAAAATTAATTTTGGTTCTCCTCGATTGAAAGGGATCAAGGATCAATCCACATACACATAAATCCTACTAGCACCAAGGAATAACACAAGAAATAGCAACCCCCGGTCCTATTAAATCACCCTACTCACAACCTTCGACAATAGCCCACTAAACCCAAGAGGCTCCTAATATCTGGTGAAGTCAAAGGTCTAGGCTAAACTTTAATCACCTTCATCTTTCTAAGGTCCACCTTAATACCATCACTTGGCACCACACAACCTAGGAGGCAACCTCTTACCACAAAACTTCCCATCTCACCTACTAGCACCCAACCTTCTTCCTTAAACTTGTAGTACCACTCTCAAATGATTTACATGCACTACCTCATTAGGGAACAAACCACATTATCATCACCAAACCACTATAACCTATTAGAGTAGGGACTAAAGATCTTACTCATGAGACTTATAGTCATAACCGGCGTACTGGTCAAACCAAAATAAACTACCCCAAATTCAAAATATCGGAGAGGAGCAGTCAAGGCCTCATCTACCACCACCAAAAATTCTATAAACAAAACAACTTAGGTTCAACACCTCCTATTTTCACAAGATGATAAATGCAACCCCCTAGAGACTAAAGACATGAAATGGATCTACATCCCTTGCTACCGCTTGATAACCTCCCCCTTAACATGGGCTCATTAGGGATTCGGGATCTAAATCTACGGGTCCTACCATCTATGAAGACACAATATGCATGCAACTATTCCATCCCTAGTATGACATCAAAATCCACTGCACCAACTCCAACAAGCCACAAAAGCAAGACCTAATGTAATACAAACATGGATCAACACCTATGAAATTTCTAGCAACAATATACCCAAACAAGAGATAAACACCAAAGGTTCACATCACAACTCGCGGCACACAAGAAGCCCCACCATCAACTAAAAGAAGAGAGAAGAAATGGTGAAACTCATATCCATCAAAATCAAAACCTTCTACTTACCTTCCTTAACCTTCTTCTTTGAAACAGCATGATCAACTGAAAGAGCAAAGAATATTAGTTAGAAGGGAAAGCCCTATCTCACTTCTAAAGCATGTATGTAACACCCCACATTTTATATGTACTAATGCTATTTAAATAAATCATGTTATGGTTTGGTCAAATTTGCATC
>JAOTQR010033782.1:0-15940 GCA_025774065.1 Solanum ossicruentum | reverse complement strand
AACATATATAGCAACTAGCCTCCCTACAATCTATTTTAAATGTGTGTGTGTATATATAAGCTAGCATCTCATGGCTATTGGTTAATTATTAAAGTGTCGTCATCATCATTCCTTAATTTCTATGCATTTTCCATTAATCCAATGTAATCTATATGCCTCAAATATCTTTCATATAGCAAATAATATCAAACACCATCTACTAAAGTAATATAAATTGGATTCACTTACCTGAATCCCTCGCCGTTTTTCCTTGTTGTTAGCGGCACCATCCGTAACTTATTGGTGTTTTAATTAAACGAATAATAAACCCTGTTAACTGATTTTAACATATATGCTAAGTGGTGTAGGATATTTCAAAAGTTATCAATTTAATTCTCCAATTAAATTAGCTATCTAAATTTACCTTAAACTTAATTAGTCATATCTATCAAATAGTTTACAATATCCACTAAAATTTTATGAGATAAATCTTTTATGGAATAAAAATCTCTAGCATTCAAAACGACTTAATGGGTCGTAACAACCTTCCAAGACTTTCGATTCTGCACTCAAATAGTATGTCTAATAAATAACAACTAACAGTGTTTTAAAACACATAGAAATGAAAAATAAATAAAACCTTGTCAAAATCATCCATGTTATCAGTATCTTTTGAGGGCCGATTTCTCCTCTATTTTTTCCTAGCAAATGAAGCCTTACTTGTTGACTTTGGAATAGACACATCATCCATGAAGTCGTCATCATCATCAATAATTTTTTTCTGCTTTAGGTCAACATCTATTTTCGTCTTGTTAAATTTCGAACCTGCATTACCAACACGTTTCTTTAAAACTCTTTTTAGATTTTTTTTTGCTGAGCTTCAATATTACTTTTTGTACCTTTATCAGATGGCAGATTATCTGTAGATTGAAAAATTCCTAAATCAAAAGATGACACATCGTTGTTCAAACCACCATCAGAACTACTACTAACAACATTCACAACAGTAACATTCTTAGGACTTCTTCCTTTAGCTTTCATAGCAGGGGTTCCCTGCCCTGTATTAAGATCAACAATATATTTGATTGAACTTGAACCCTCAACGGAATGAGGGTTTTAAATCCTAGTACTACTTTTGGGTGTTGATGTCTCATTCATCACAGAAGAGTTTACATGTAAAATCATGAAAACAACACAAAAATCTCAATAAATATACAAGGGTTTTAAACGAAATAAAATTCTAAATGAGAGAATATAACACGAAACACAAAGTTTGTATTAATGTGCGATTGAAGAAGTTTAAATGTACAAAAATACAGAAAAAATTTTCAAAAAATCAAAAAAAGTAAAAAAATCGCTGGAAGGAAAACATAAATTGAACAAATAGTGAAATTTTTTATTTAAAATAGCAGAAAATACATACAGTGAAGAACCTTTAATTTCGTATAATCAGAGAAAGAGGAGAGAAAAGACTTCTTCTTCGTGTTCTAAAACTAATAAGAGAAACAATGGCACACGAAAGAAGTTAGTTTTTTGTTGGGCACAAAAGGACAAGACCGAAGAATCTCTACTATCTGTATCCTACTATTTTGTTATTAATTTAATAATAATTATACTATATAAATGATAATTAATTATCACAAAAGATTAAAAAAGTGCAATAACAACAATAAAATATATCAATTATGTAAATTTTCATTTAAAGAAAAATTAAAAAACTACTCTTTGGAAACCGGGTTATAACTAGTGATTTGGGATATCAGATTCAGAATTTGGTATTGGATTCACGTCATCAAGCTAATAGCATTCGGTTGCTTCGTACCGAAGACGAATCTGAAATCCTCATTTTCTACCCGCACAATCACTCTGAATTTTCACTTAAGCTGCTTCTATTCTGAGGAAATCTGCTTCAATTTATCTCTCCATTTCATAGGTTTGTTGGTTTTTTCATTTTGTTGAATGTATTTGAGTTTCGAGATCTTGTTGAAGTGCATGCTTTGAAATCCTAACAGATTGTTTGACATTGAATTTTTCAACTTCGAGCTCTTTTCTCATTTTATATTATTTGATTGGATTTGTATAGTCGACTTTTCTAACTGTATTTTTTGATTGATTCAGTGTTCCAGGTGTCAAAATTTGTTGGGTTTGGGTGAAATGGTTTCCTTCGAAATGAATGATCGGAAAAGTAAGTCAACGTGTTGTTGCTTGTGAACAAAATTGACTTTCTTTTTCTGCTCATATTGCAGTGTTTCATATGCTTTGAAGACTAGTACAACTAACATTGGAATGTTGAATGCACAAACGGTTATTTGATAGTTTTTGTAATTTATGTTGGCATTTCCTTGGGAACTATGACCAAGTAGATTTAAAATGTTTATTGGGATGATGGGTATTTTGCATCTGATTAGTTTTAACGTCTGTCTTAGCTCGAGAGTGCAGAACAAATTTAATTTTAGGTATTGTTTGGTGTAATTGTTGCATTGATTTTTTTTCTGGCACTGACATCCTAGGCTTTTTTAGGTAAAAATTTTCCTTAAGTAGAGTAATTAGTTCTGCAGAGTTCCTATCTTATTAAGTGCGACATTAGCAATTTTACCGGGTTTTTAGCAAACATTTTGTGTATTTGATTGTATATGAAGTTTAATATATTATTTAACTTGTATATTTTATAATAAGGTACGGAACAGAATGTTAAATTAATGGTCGAAAAAGTTAGTTTGACTTTGAGAGAGAAAATGTTAGATCAAAACTTAAAAATGATGAGTTACATAATTTGAATTCGAGGCACTTGTGAGAGTTGCATATTTAATACTTTTTTTAGAATGCTGTTGAACTTTCAGACAACCTAAAATGAAAATACATGTCTTATAATGCAAATCCAGATGTTGAAAGAAAGTAGTATAAGAAAGGAAGTATATTCTGTGTCTATTAAATTGTTATGTCCGCTAAGCTTGGATGCTTGTTGAAACAGAGATTGGGCTAGGATTGACTGGATTCGGAGTGTTTTTCTCATTCTTGGGAATTATTTTCTTCTTCGATAAGGGATTAATTGCCATGGGAAACGTAAGTACAATTATACTGCCATGATCATTCTATCTCTCAATTTTTCCTTTCTGTTCAAAAACTTTCCTCTGCTTTCTACTAATCCTTCCAGTTGACTCTCTGTTATTTTACCGAATCAGATTCTCTTCTTCTCAGGGGTGGCACTAACCATTGGGCTCAAGTCATCGTTGCAATTTTTTATGAAACGCAGCAACTATAAGGTTTACTTAGTTTTATTTCTGAATCTTCTATCTTTTAATTCTCAAAAAAAGAAAAAAGGTTTACTTAGTTTTATGTGTTCTTCTCTTTCTGCTTCTCACCCCCTCTTTCCTCTTCTTCTCTGCTGAGATAGATATTTTGCTTATATATCTCTTGTGTTTCTACTACTAATCTTGTTTATTCTTTTTCTCTTTCCTTGTTTCACAGGGAACAGCTTCATTTGGTGCTGGATTTTTCTTAGTTGTAATTGGTTGGCCTATACTAGGAATGATTCTCGAGGCCTATGGATTCATTGTACTCTTCAGGTATATTGAATTCATATACCCTTGAATATTATACTTTCTTTTATTATTCCTTTTATTGCTGATTAATTGTTTTTACAGTGGTTTCTGGCCAACACTGTCAGTATTCCTGCAAAAGATACCTATTCTAGGTTGGATTTTCCAGCAGCCATTTGTCAGATCGGTATGTTTCAAGAATCACATATCTCATTGCATTACTATCCTTTTCTCTATTTGGTGTGTCGGAAGGAATTTGTTAAATAGTTTCTGCTAGCAATCTCTTTTCCATCCTTTGCTTTGCTTTGGTTTTGGTTTGCTTTTATTTTATTCTTGGTTTTTATGATTTTCTGAATGGAGGCGAGGTACATCCTTGAATTACACACCAAGAACTCTCAACTGTACTAGCTTTTGTTATGTCATGATATTTTTTCTGTGTATAAAAGAAAGAAATCCTTGGAGAAATTATTAGAATAATATAGAAAAGTTTCACTTATTCCCACGCTATAGGCTTACTTCAATATATCTCAACCACCACTCTAAATTCAACAGTCTAGCTGTTTCTGCACACCCACTTTATCATTGTTCTAGCATGTCACAATCTTTTGCACTCTATAGCCCCCATATATTTTCTACAGATGAGTTCACTGTAAAGTACTCGTCGTTTTATCATTTGATCAATAACAAAATGTAGATGGAATGTCTTCTAATTAACCTTTACAAAACAATTGATATTTTTATGTGATGTCCTTTATTACAACTAGTGGTTATGGTGCATATTGATTGTTTGACTTTTCTTCATTAAGTCCACATTGAGTCTAAAATATTGTAGGCCATTGAACATCCACCTTTTATATGCTTTCGGAGTTACTTTGTCGATTTTCAGCATGTCCAATTTGTGTCCCACCTAGTGCACGGTGCATGTGGACTTTACATAA
Organism: Solanum ossicruentum; assembly: GCA_025774065.1. Taxonomy (NCBI): domain Eukaryota; kingdom Viridiplantae; phylum Streptophyta; class Magnoliopsida; order Solanales; family Solanaceae; genus Solanum; species Solanum ossicruentum. The sequence goes on along the minus strand of JAOTQR010033782.1, from coordinate 11,484 downwards.
GACATGGTAAAACCATCTCAAGTGGCTTTCTATCGTAGTATCATCTATGCTTTCTGCTTGAACGCTCTGTTGAATCTAATCATTTCTAATCTTTCTTAATCATGTTGACCAGGCTTGTTTCTTAGATGTAGACCCTAACCATTGCTCTTGTTTTTATCACACTCATGATGTAGACCCTAACCATTGCTCTTGTTTGTACATTGTTATTCTGTATCCTATACAATTGTCGTCACTTTGTTAGGGACCTCCTTATCACACAATACTCTCATGACTTTCCTCCATTTTAACCATCTTATTTTAATTCTATATATCTTTATCTATCATGCTTTTTCTTGAAAGAGTAAACCTACACCTGAATCGTGTGCAATTTAAAACCATAATCCCATTTAATCTCTCTTTGCATTCATTCTCATTTTGAGTGATAAACTTGCACATACATTTTACCATACTTTTACTTAATCTTATAATCCTCCCCCTATAGCTTGCTTCTTCATATGTCTAACTTTTGGTTAGCCGTGCTAGTTTCACAAATTAACAAATATAATCTCTCGAAAGTCATGGGACCATGGAACATTATCCTATATACTATTTAGCTAAGTTGCTCGGACTCTCCAAAAATGTTGCCACATCTGTGTTAGATTCTTCAAAAATACACTAACAACATGCACCCGTCGACATTTTTGAAAAGTCCAAGCAACATTAGCCCATCCGATCTATTTTTGGAGGAACAACATGCACCCGTCGACATTTTTGAAAAGTCCGAGCAATATTAGCTCATCCGGTGGTTAACTGGAACTCCTCTATATACCCAGAGGAGGGGGAAGAGAGGGGGGGGGGTCATTAATAAATTATCCAACTTAACAAAAAAGTTCTCTTTTCATTGTTCGTGCACTTGTAATCTCTCTTTTGTACATGTTGTACATGGCATTCATATATTTTGTATGATCTTGTTTCTCTCAGGCACCCATCATTTTCTCTGATTACTTTATCATAGACTTCTCTAGATCAATGAATTCATGTGGAAACCATCATTCTCCAGTAGATTTTCATCAACCTTATTATGTATAATTTCATCAACCTTATAGCTATTATTGTAGATCTACCATGCGTAATCCAAGCGGGTTTTGCTTCCCTTGGAAGGCCCATAAAACCATGCTTTGGTGGTTCCCTGAAGTTCATTATATATAACCCATGAGTTTGATATTGATGACATCTACCAAATGCATAGATGTATTTGGTATGTATACCTTACACTTTTCGCAAATTCTTAACATATTTTAATGCCATTCTAGGTGGTGCCCATAGCGTTATTGTATCCATTATACAGTGCATTATATTAAATGGAGAATCCATCTAAGATAGATTGAGATAGACTTTCTGTCTCTTATGTATGAAAATCAGGCATTTTTCAGTACGGTAGTGGTGGGGAGAGTATGAAAAGGATGAATCAGCACTCTTATTACTGCTAGGGGTGCATAAATGAGTAAGACAAACTGTAACTCAGTTCAAGAACAACCTATAGATAGGCTAAGATAGGCAGGGCCTGGATCCAAAATTTTAGAATGGATATGCATGGGGTTGATTTTGGTGTGGAAGGGTTAAAATTATTAGATCAGCTTGATATCTATCTATTATGATTCATACATTTCTAAAAATTCTAACCCGTGTTTTCATATTAAGCTATCATTAGTTCACTTAGCTAACTAGATCTTTGATTTTGTAACGCCAAGTAATAATGTTTCAACTTAATATTGATTTCATCATTATGATAGCTCAAGAAAGCCATGACATTCAGAACTTCATTTCTTTTAAAAGAGAAAGAAACTTGTTTGATAAGCAAGGAAACTAATATTGAATTAATCATATGACATTTAGAAGCATTTAATTAGTCTCATGTTTGTAAAACATTGAATAGGCTCATGATGTTGTTTTTGTAGCATTTTGCCTATATGAGTTGAAGCATATCATGCTTGATACAATTATTGATTAATATTATAGGTTCCCATACGTTCTACCAGGTAATGAGCCAACATTTATGGGGTTGGTTAGGGAAAAGTTTAAAATTTCCAAATTTGGTTGTAGTTAAAAATTTTAAAATCAAATTTAAAATTGGTAAGCTGATTTCTGAAATAATGGCTGATTTAGATTGTCCTTTTACCTTTTACAATCCTCTTTCCTTTGCACCTGCGACCAGTTTCGCAAGGCTCACATTGGTGGAGTTTGAGATTCTTATAGCAGACTCAGTTTTTTTGGATTATGCAGAATAGATATTGGAGGATTTATATAACCGAGTTGACTATTCTGAGATTGAGATGTAATTAGACTGAATGGAGCATAAAAGATCCAGGGAAAAACTGTGAACTAATTTTTCCTTCTTCACTCCTAGCTTCCTTACATGAGGTTAAAAAATCTATTTGGAGTTCCTACCTGTTCCTTTCTTCTACTTTTGTTTTTCTGGATAAATGAGTTAAGCCCTTATTTTGAGTTGGAGATTAGGAGGATTACCAGATCTGGTTTAGTAAATGGTGGCCCAACATTTGCTGTGACATGACTAAAGAAAAATTGTTAACCTTTTCTCCAGAACAGATTTGATTAAAAATAGAAAAACTGAGACAAATCAAGGGTTTTATTAGTATCAAATAAGTCTTTCAGATCTTTCCAATAGCTGCCATGACCCAATTAGCCGCAGTGGCACCTAACTCTAACCCGTTAGGCAGACCACAAAAGTATTTCAAACTACAACATGAAATTAAGAGCCAGTGTAGCTTTCTAGGCTGGGGACATTTTGAGGTTAAAGAATATTTTGTTGGTTTTATCATCTAATGTCCAAAGGCCGCTATTTGAGGTAGGATTTGCCCTGTAAAAAGAATGTTAGCGACAACAGTTCCCCTCCCTATCACAGTAGTTCATCTCCCCTCACCTTGGCTCACCCTCTTATTGGTAGAGTTTCCTTACCAAGAAGCGACCATCCTCTTAGTCCTTCCCTTGCTTTACTGACATTTTCACTCATTTCCTTCCAGTCCTCTTCAAGTGGCCCTAAACCTGTCCTTGCTGTAGCCACCTCACCCTATTGCACCTCCTCATCCCTGAGCCGGTTCCCCCTCTCAATATTGCCATTTCCCCTTCTCCCGTATTGCATATCCAGGAATCTAAAATACTGTGAGCCGTAATCCCTTGCTCTTAATTCCATCCTGTATGTGTCCTACCTCTTCATTAAGGAGTTTGGGAAGAAGGGTGTGCTGAGACAGGGAGAACTGGGTTCCAGTTACACAAAACAAAGCAAGCATGTAGGCGGAAGTTTGTGGCTGGTGTAAAAAAAAAAGCTAGATGCGGGGAGAAAACAAAAAATGCTAAGAGGCGGTGCCATACTTTAGATGACTAGAAATAGTTGCACTGGATGGAGGTGGCAGTGGAGGGGGAGGAGAGAAAACATAAGTGAGAATGCTGAATTATGGATCAGCACGTGACTGGTTAGGCTTCTGTCAGATCAGGCTGCGGTATGCTGGATTAGAGTTTCAAGAGAAACCACATTCCTTTCTCCTCGTTGGTCTTAAAATTCCTAAAATTCGTTTCCTGCACATGTTCTTGAAGACAGTGATTGTGTTGCTGATACTCCAACTTGAGAATTGAGATGGATGAAATGTTACACAGGACCAAATATTCCGCAACAGGAGTAAAAATGAATTTTAACTAACTTATTTTGGCATTGTCACTTAGATGTGGAAAAGATCCCTACTCGATGACTTCATGGTATTATTTATAAGATTTGTTCCTCTCTAACCCTAATTCAATATGATCACACAATCTATGTTTACGAATTAACTATTTTATGCATACTTGTAGAGTTTGGCAAGAATTTGCCTGACATTGGAAATTATGAGCGTTCCATTCTTCATTCATCACTATCATCTTATCTGGGGCTTCTCTATTTTAATAAAATAAATCAAATATTCTGTTAGGTTGTTACACGGGGTTATGAAGGTCGAGGATCATGGTAGAAGGTTTAGTAGGTAATTGAGTGTTGCCTCCTTGCATTTCAGTAGCATTAGTACTAATTTGTTTCTTGCCCTTCGGTAATACCTGTTGTCTTTGTTTTGATTATGACATTACTTTGCAGTCGTTACTGTGCCTTTTCCGACTGCCATATAATGATTTTATTACTATTTTCTATGTCTGCTTTGCATCTGTCTGTAGTTTATTAATAATGCTTTGTTATGAGTCTTTGTGCATTTGGTGAAAATTGCACAATTTCACTTTTGTTCAGTTCCTTTTGCCTGAGACTTTGTTCTTCTCTGCAGTTCTTTGACCACTACCGTGGAAAGCGAGTCCCTGTATAATCTTTAGTTGAATGACGCAATGAAGCGAGCATCAGTTAACGTCACTTGTACGTTTGTAAAGTACTCTGTTCTCAAAATTGACATCTCGAAGGGTGTTGACAGTATAGTTTGTTTACAGTTTATGATGTGAGCCTAGGTGTCTACCGGACTTTTTCGACTATATCTTTTTTTCTTTTAATTTTTTTTTTTGGTTATAATTCTGGTGTTTGGGCTTCTGGAAAGATTTTTTTCTTACTATATCTTAGTTTCTAGAGGAAATTTTTTTAATAATTTTGTTTTGTTGAGTTCTATTATGTGCTAAATCTTTTGATTTTATCTTTTCCAATTCATTGATTTATGGAATGTTTTTTCTGACTATAATGGACGATTTGTTATGCTATCTCTCTCTCATTATCTCGTACTGATGTTTCTCATTTGAGTTCTTTCTGTTGGTTTAAATAGGTTGTTGGTAAAGTAGATGTTATTAGTCGGTCATATCTATTTATTTAACTATATCCTTAAATTGAGAAAGAAAAAAGACAAAATATTCATCCACATACGTTGAATGAGTTGAATAATTTTTTCTAATTTCTACGTAGTTAACAAATTACACCCCTTCAGGGACATCTGATGAAACTGGGATGATATACATTCTATTAGCCATACATTCTATTAGCCGTTGAGTTGGATTGTGGCTAAACCTATGTTGACACTCAACTAACATGTCCCAATTTATTAAGCTCTAGACAGTTCCAAGATCTACATATCTCCAATCAAATCTTTTAAGAGTCGTGAGCTTGTTGTAGTCTGTCCTAAAAAAGCTTTGTTGCTTGATTGCTATATCCCTGTGTATGAGATGCATATTAATGCATGATTGACGCTTGGTTGCTTGCTTACTATATCCCTGCGTTAGAGGTGCATATTAATATGGCATTGGTGCTTCTACCTAGGGCTGCCAAATGGGCGGGTCGGGCTGAAATTGGGAAGTTTAAAATAGGCTACATTATATATCGAGTTGGGTCTTGACCTGCCCAAATGTACTTTGGGATCAAATGAGTTACGCTCAAATGGGCTAAAATTTGGATTAGGTCATGACCCACCTAATTTAACTCACTTAATTTAAGACTAGCATTAAACATACAAAACAAATGATATATTGGGCTGAAGTGAGAATCTTATTGGGCTCAGCTTAGAATTTATTTTAGGAAAAATTACTTAAGTAGATCCGTTTTAATAAATAATTATTAATTTTAGAAATACTTTTTATTTATTATCATTTATAACAATATATAATAATACTATGATAAATCTACACTTGTATTAAAAGTGTATCATGCATTCAATATAAAAATTTATAACTATTTAGTGAAAATAATTTTTTATTAATATAAATGGTAAATATTTTCTTAATCTAGCATATCTATATAAGTTTTTCATTATTTTATAATGGGTTAAATTGTATCAGGCCGAAAATTAGTCCAATTCTAAATCATATTTAACCTAATTCATAAAATTACGGGTCGGGTTGTTGGACTTATTTTGTGTCCCGCCCAAAGTCCCATTAAGGCGGACTAGCACCCGTTACCGATAAGGCTCGGGAGAACCAACCTGTATCCATGCGCTTTCTATACATATTATAAGAGATCTTTACATTCAACATGCTTTTAAGAAAGTAAACAGTAATAACAAGCCAAAAGGAAATGCATATGGCTAGGCCGTTGGGGCCACGTCGTCTAAAGTATGAGACATGACCACACTTTAATTTACATAGTCTATGAAGCCTTTAGATAAGGAAAAGTCTCTGATAAGGGTCGGGACAGGCCCCCTCCTCGACTAACTATACAATACAAAAATATAAGTTCTAGACATGCAAAGCTCCAAAGCAACCTGAAGCTTGGTAACAATAGTTGGATATCCTGTACTCCTAATGAGGAGATCTACTAGAACCTGTAACTGCAGCATGAAATGCAGGTCCACCGTAAGGGACATCAGTACGAGATAATGTGCTAAATATGTAAGGCAGGAAATATAGTATATAAAGTAACAACTCAAATGAACTATGCACTAGTGTAGGATAAGAGACAACCTGTAGTTATACTATGGAATCCTATACTTTATGTTCTTTTTATTACTTTACCTTTATTGTATAATCTGTGCACATCATGTAGTACAAATGACCAGCTGATCAGTGGTAAATCTATATCGGGATCGGCTCTAGCTAGGCTTTTCCTTTCACCCCTTGGGCTACCCCCGTGATAGGATCGATTCTGGCTAGGTGATTCTTTCACCCCTCGGGTTACCACCCATCAATAGGCAATATACTTTACCTTTCAATTACTTTTGAGATGATTCCTTTGGTGGTCATAATATTAGAGCTGTAGGACTATAAATGTAGCATGTGACATGCGAATAATCATACAAGACAATACGACAATGAAAAGAGTACATTACAAAATTAATGAAATGAATATGAGATGAAATAACTATTGAACTTTATTTAGCAACAAGAACCCGTGTAACTTGGTATCCATGTATGTATGCAGATTTGAAAGGTGACTATGTATGGGAGCATATGAACATGTGAAAGAGTGGAGACACGGTTAATAGTTGTGTCGGAGTTGGTAAGTGCCTTTATGTGCCAAGGAAGAATCTAGATTTCATGTCAAGTAATACGAAATCGAGTAGCCTTACATACCTCGTTGTATGCCCTCGTTATTACCTCAGAGTTATCGCTTTCCCCCCTAATGTTTATCTACAATATATTAGGAAATAAGACTAATATTAGTAACAAAGAAACACTTCTTGGTAGCCCAATATCATAAAAACTAACACCCAGGCAACAAGCTTATAATTAGCGACCCAAAAGGATTCCTTCAACCCTTTCACTTATAATCGTATTTTCTAACAATCATTCTTATATACATGTCATATACATCTTGTTTTATACCCTTAACAGTCTTACAACAGCTCACAAGGCACAACACGTAACAATTATACACAACATATAAGTAGGCAGCATAACATTACATCCCTTTGCTACATTACGACGTCAGCAATTTCAAACCTTTACCAACTTCAACCAAGATATTCCCACAATATTTATACATAAAAACAATCCTAAAATAGTTCAAAAACAGTCCTCAAAATAGGTGGAGGACGTGAGACCATAGTCCTCAATCAATCAGCCCACAATTTCTACAAACAACACACTTAGGATAACACGTTAAACCTCAATTGTTTACGTATAACCAAATAGTAAAGCGACCTTTATACATCATTACATAATTGAAGCAAATTAAGAAAAAAACTTTTTTTCGTAATCAAGCCCACCAAGAAGAGAAAAGCTCCCAAATAAACAAGAAAAGTATACAACAACCCTTGGAACACATGCAGTCCAAAAGTTTCATCATATACCTAACTAACATAGTCTCTTGTTTTTCATAAGAAAATCATACTAAACACATAAGTAAACTTTCTTAACATTACCTTTAAGGTGTAGGGCTTTTCCAAGAGCCCTAAAAGTCTCCTTGTGGCTTCTTTACAAGGTTAAGAAGTGTAGAGAGAAAGCCTTAAAAAAATCTGATTTGTTTACAAGTTGAAGTGGCTTAAAGGTGTTGCATGTAGGCCCTTTTAAAGAGAAAATTTTGGAAGACTTTCTCTTGAATATTTAGCCTTATTTTATCAAGTTAGTAATGTACCATTTTGCCTTTTTCACTTGGGCCTTAATGGGTTGCAAATTGATGGGCCTTTGCTACCCATTTTCCCCTTTCTCCTTAGTTAGTTGGACCTAATTATCAAATGAACTATAATGGGCTTGGGCCCTTTTTCTATTCTTCTTGGGCTGAAAATTTAGTCCACTTATGATGCTAAAACATGGGCTAAAGTTACAGCCTTAACACATACTTTATTCATAATCGGATTTGGATAGATTCGATGTCAGGCCTCGTCTCCGTCTAGCTAGCAAAGTTATGCTAATCAAGTAGGTGACTCACCTGCTAGCTTCCTAAGTCCTACAAGTACCTCGATTCTCTCACTTTGTTTAGGGCCGTGATCTCCTCAATTTGACACAGAACTTGTATACACTCGTCTCTCTTAAGCGTTGTACATATTGCCCTCTAATTTGAGACTCAAGCACTTTTAAGAATAAGCGCTAATTTGATCAAACTGTATCATGTTTCATTTGCATAGAACTAGTACATGTAAGATATGGAGTGTTACATCCTCCCCCTTTAGGAACATTCGTCCTTGAATGTTAGTATAATTGGATAGCTTAACCAAGTTTAAATCTTTACTTAAACAAATTTTTGAGAACACACTAAGTATTCAATCACACGTACCTATTAGTATCCCAACTCTGCATGTTGGACTTCCTCTTTAGCTTCAAATAAGTAAGGGTATTTTGATTTTATCGCATCCTCAGCCTCCCATGTTATCTCTTCTGCTTGCTGGTTTCTCCAGAGTATTTTTGCTGAAGCTATGTCTTTATTTCTTAGCTTCTTAACTTGACAATCTAGAATAGCAATAGGTACCGCTTTATAGGTGAGATCTTCTGTAACCTGCACATCTTCAATAGTAGTGATACGGGATAGGTCACTCATGCATTTTCGAAGCGTTAAGGCATGGAAAACTGGATTAAATATTGAAAGCTCTTGGGGTAGCTCCAATTCATATGCAACCTGCCCAAACCTCTTAATAATTTTATATGACCCTTTGCATGGGCTCAGTTTTCCTTTCTTACCAAACCTCATAACCCCTTTCATTGGAGACACCTTTAAAAATATCCAATCCCCTACTGAGAATTCTAGTCCTCTCCTCCTAGCATCCGCATAAGATTTGTGACAACTTTGGGATGTTTCTAGCCGTTGTTGTATTACCCTAACTTTTTCTATGGCTTGTTGTACTAGATTTGGCCCAAACAAGATGGTTTCACTCACTTCAAACCATCCAATCAGCGACCTACATTTTCTTCCATACAAAGTTTCGTAAGGTGTCATCTTGATACTCGAGTGGTATCTATTATTATACGCAAATTCAATAAGTGAAAAATGGCCCACCCAACTACCTTTAAACTCCAATGCACAAGCTCGCAACATATCTTCAACTGTCTGAATGGTACGTTCTGCTTGATCGTCTGTTTGAGAGTGGAGAGATGTACTCAAATTTACTTGTGTCCCTAAACTCCTTTGGAAGTACTTCCAAAACTTTGCAGTGAATTGAGCTCCTCGATCAAATATAATGGAGATTGGGACTCCATGTAGCCTGACTATCTCTTTGAGGTATAGCTTGGCATACTCTTCAGCTATATAATCACTCTTAACTGGAAAGAAGTGTGCTGACTTTGTGAGTCTATCAACTATTACCCATATGGAGTCAAACTTTTGAAATGGGCAAGGCAACCCAGTAACAAAGTCCATACTAATCATATCCCACTTCCATGTTGGAAGCTCTATACACTGCATATAACCTCCTGGCTTTGGTGTTTTACTTTGACTTGTTGACAATTTGGACATTGAGCCACAAATTCTCACCAAAATTCCCTTCAGGCCATGATACATCTTAGTTGATCCTGGATGGATGGAATATCTGGAATGATCAGCTTCTTCTCTTTCTTAATCCATTAATATCAGGCCCACATAATCCATTTTAGCAATATAGTACTCCATTTTGTGTAAGGTCAAATCCCTTTATCGTACCCTGACTCACCTTGTCTTTAAGTCGTCGTAAAACAGGATCCTCGAACTGTTTTTCTTTCACCTCCATTACCAATGAAGACTCTGTAGCATTATGCACAACAACCCCTTCCTTTGGGGTTTCAAGAAAGCGAACTCCCAAACTAGCTAGTTGTCATAGATCCTTAGCCACCCTTTGACTTACTACGACCTGATCACCAATATTCATGATTGCCTTACGACTCAGAGCATCGACGACCACATTTGCCTTCCCTGGGTGGTAAAGTATATCAACGTCATAATCCTTTATTAGCTCTAGCCATCTTCGCTACTTTAAGTTTAGGTCTTTCTGCTTAAAGATATATTACAAGCTTTTATGATCAGTATATATGTCAACGTGAACCCATACAAATAGTGGCGCTATATTTTCAGAGTAAATACAACCACTGCTAGCTCAAGATCATGTGTTACGTAGTTTTTCTCATATGATCGTAGTTGTCTAGAGGCATAAGCAATTACCCTACCATGTTGTGTCAGTATACACCCTAAGCCAACTCCTGAAGCATCAATACACTGCATACCCCTCGGTGCCTTCTAGAAGTACTAGCACAGGTGCAGAAGTTAGCTTATTTTTCACCTCCTGGAAGCTCCTTTCACATGCATCATTCCATTGGAACTTGGTTGCCTTATGTATCAACTTTGTTAGAGGTCAGAAATAGAAGAAAAACCTTCTGTAATAACCTGCCAACCCTAGGAAGCTCCGAACTTCCATGGGTGTCGTTGGCCTTGGACAATCTTTCACAGCCTCTATCTTTTGTGAATCAATCTTTTTTCCCTCATCAGACACAATATGACCCAAGAATGCCACTGATTTTAGCCAAAACTCACATTCAAAAAGTTTGGCCTACAACTGCCAATCACGAAGAACCTGTAACACTTGTCGTAAGTGATTTGTGTGGTCCTCTTCTGATCTTGAATATACCAAAATGTCATCTATAAATGCTATCACGAATACATCTAAGAATGACATAAATACCCTATTCATCAGATCTATAAAAACTATTGGTGCATTCGTTAGTCGAAATGACATAACAAGAAATTTAAAGTTACCATAACATATTCTGAAAATAGTCTTAGGTATATCTTTCTCCTTCACCCTCACTTGGTGATACCCTGATCTCAAATCAATTTTTGAAAAGCCTTTGGCACCCTGTAACTGATTAAATAAATCATCAAACCTGGGGAGGATATTTATTCTTAGTTGTCACCTTATTCAATTGTCGATAGTCAATACACATTCTCAAGGTGCCATCCTTTTTGCGTATAAATAGCACTGGTGCACCCCAAGGGGACACACTAGGTCTTACAAAACCCTTCTTTAATAAGTCTTTTAATTGCTCTTTTAATTCACGCAATTCTGCTGGGGCCATTCTATATGGAGGGATGGAAATAGGTTGAGTGCCTAGAAGTAAGTCAATACCAAAATCTATTTCTCGTTC
>JAOTQR010033741.1:0-15945 GCA_025774065.1 Solanum ossicruentum | reverse complement strand
GGGTATTTATAGAAATCCCACTCTTGAAAATTGCATCATAAGGGCTTCTAGTTTGCCTATTGATCAATTAGGTCCCACACTTTCCTATTTTAATCCCATTAAGGACTTTCGACCCTAACTTAATTGTTATCCTTAATTTAACGAGAGTACGGGTCTAACAAATTACACTTACGAAATCCTTTTGGATCATGGGTGAAGCAAGTGTCGTTACTTTTAAGTAACTTTTTCGATGCTTGTTTTTTCTCTTTTTCAATGGGCCCAACTTTTCGAACATACAAGATCTCCTAGCAGGTTGTTCGAGTCTATCAAAGGCAGAAGGCTTTTTATTAGAAGAAGCACACTCATCTTCTACAATAATGTAGTTATTGCTTCCTATTCTTATGGAGATGCGAGCTGGTGGTGGTTGGCTATAGCCTAAGCCTTCGTGTGCTTGCCTAGTCGTGCCTTCTGATGGGAGTTTCCCTAGCCTAGAAGGCTCATTAGGGTTTTACCTAGCCTTTGTGAATAACTTGTAGGCATTTAGATCAAAGCCTTCTATACGTTTTGTAGGAAGTGACACATCTTGTGGCGGATTTTGAGCTATAAAACTTCCTAGTAGCTTTGAAGACAAGTTTATTGCATCAATCCATTTGATAGGGAGAGTCAATCCTCCTGACACATCCCCTTTCATACCAGATGATTGAGCCTCCCCTTTCTTCATTTTCGGGACATAACAAAGTGTAAAGGCTGGCTTTCCCTTTAAGGGCATGGTCTTCCCCTTATTTGGACAAGTGCTAGGCTCCCTAATATCGACTTTGCGCTTTTTAATGGCCACATTAGGTGCTTGGCCTTTAAGCTTATCAGATTTGGTTGGTTTGACGCCCTCAAGGTTTACCCTCTCTTCACATAGAATTTAGCATCGGCAAAATGTGACTCAACTTCAGTGAAAGGATTATTTTCAGCAACTATTTTCCTTTCAATTCCATTTTTGAGTTACTTTAAGCATTGGTAGTAAGAAGATGAGATAATTTTGTTCTCGTGCACCCAAGGCCTTCCAAGTAATATGTTATATGAAGTATTTCTATCAATCACATGCATCCATGCACTTGATCGCAAATCATCCATATGAATTCCCAGCTTAATAGAGCCTATAGACTTATGCCCCCCCTTGATTGAATCATTGTATCAATAAACAACTTTCGCTAAGTTCTTTGGTCATGATGCCAAGCTCTTTCATCATGTGGATGGGTAGAATATTGACCCTAGACCCTTCATCTATCAAGATTCTACTTATCTTCTTCTCTAGTACATGACCCACCATGTACAAAGGACGATTATATAGAGTTTCACCAAATAGAATATCATCGTCTGTAAATGTGGTCTTTGTATCACATGTATGTACTTTTTGAAGAAGAGATTCCATAGACTTCTTGAAAAATGAGGGGAATGCTTTCGCTGGGATTTCACCAATCACTTCTTCCTTGTCCGCAGGAGACATTTTTGGTGAGATATCACTTGTTGTTCCTTCTTTGTCAGTAAGAGACACCTTTGATGGAGTTTCATTCGTTTCTACTCCTTTGCTAGCACTGAAACATGATGCCTCAACATTATCTTGAGTAGCCTCCATGCAGAACCAACTTGGTAGGAATTCCCCAAAGTCACTAGACATCGCTGTTTTTGATAGTGATCTACTTCTACCTTTGACCTCTATGGACGTTTGACTGACTTCTGCTTCTTTGGTCTCCTCACTACCATTTGTTTGATCGATTTATCAAATGATTCTTTACGTGGACTAGTCTTGTTGCGTCTCCGCCCAGTCACAAGAATCCTTCCTTCATCATTATCTGTATCAATTTTGGAATTTTCTCACTCTAACAACCTTTCCTCTTCAGATGCACATATTCGGATTGGGCCAAGCGAGCCGAATATGATAGAGATTTGATTAGAGCTCTCCTTTCAATCATCAAGGACAATTTTCTTTTCGTTAGCTAATTGCATAACTTTATCCTTGGAGACAAAGCATTTTTTTTCAAGAGGGTGACCTAAAAGTCTATGATATTTGCAATAAAAATTTGTGTCATCAGTCCACCCAGTTTCATCGGGGCATTTCATCTCTAGAAACTCAATGAGCTTTAGCTCAATCAATTCATCAAAAATTTCAGGAACATCAGAATCTAGAAAAGGGTATTCCTTTTCTTGCATCTCCCTCAAGGTCAACTTTCGATTTGGATGCTCTTGAAAAAATTGTTTTTACGCTTTGCTTCTTACTTTCTTTCGTAGTAAACTTCGTAGGTGCTTCATTGACATTCATGGATTCTTTGTTGTCTTTCTTGGGCACAAATTTGCTCCATTTCCTGAGCTCTGTTTGTCCTTTCCTTTGTGAGGATCATGAAAAAGCAACCCATCCTTTCCAGCAAAAGACATACTCAACTCCATATCGTGGGAACGAGTAGCCAAGTCTTCAAAAGACTTAGGCTTGATTCCTTGTAAGATGTAAAGAAGCCCCCAGTGCATCCCTTGGATACACATTTCTATAGCATAAGCTTCACTGAGCCTATCTTTGCAATTTAAACTCACATTTCTCCATCGATTTATGAAATCAATGACTGGTTCATCCTTTCTCTGACAAGTATTAGTGAGCTCTACCATGCTCAGAGTGCATCTCGTGCTGTAGAAGAAATTAAGGAATTCATGTTCCAGTTGCTCCCAACGATCAATAGAATTAGGCTCAAGATCAGTGTACCAGTCAAATGCATTTCCCTCTAAGGAGCGGACGAATTGCTTGACAAGATAGTCCCCATATGTCTCAGCATTGTTACATATCTCTAAAAAGTGTGCAACATGTTGGTTCGAATTTCCTTTGCCCTCAAACCATTGGAACTTAGGAGGTTGATAACCTGTAGGCATTTTGAGGTTATCAATCCTTGCAGTGTAAGGCTTGGCATACATGTGGGAAGACTTGGTGGAGATCTCACACTTATCCTTGATAGTCCCTTCAATGAACTCCTTTAATCGATCAAGTGGGATCATCCCCTCAGGAGAGACTGGTACCTCCTCGATATGTGATGCTTGCTTTATAGGATTTTCAGTCTCGTGAACTTTAACACCTTTTCTAGGCACATGACTAGATTCTCCATCTAGTAAACCATCCATCCTATCCATCAACTTGTCAATGCGAGATTCTTGACTTTGCATATGCTTGGTTAATCCCTCAATCATCTTTGCCAGAGTCGTAAGTTGCTCCTCCATGGATGAAACATTAGTTACCATTGCTTACATAACCATTGGCGATGGATTTTTGTGCAAGTTAATCTTCAAAGGACTCATATCACGCGAGCCTTTCTTCGCGATGGAGTTCTTAGAACTAGGAAGCTCAAGTGAAGCTAAAGTTATTTTGGATCTTTTCAGCAATACTGGTTCCTACACCTACAAAATTTATAGAGGATCCTACTCCTTTCAGAGTTGAAGACCCAAAGACAGGAATTGATATGGACGACACATCAAGTGTTTGTTGTCCTAGCACTGTAGCCTTGCTCCTCGTAACAGAACCGAAGCTCCCAAAGGTAACACCATGAATTCCCTCCACTTCAGCAAAGAACTTGGATTCAGTAGCCTTGGAGAAAGTTTATTGGGAGTTAATCTCATTGAAAGCCATTTGAATGTACTTTGATGCTTGAAAAGTTGAGATAAGAGGTAGAGATTGTCCTATTGGGTGTGCCAGAATTTGTAGATGATAAATTCGTATTGAGAAAATAATAATCAAGAACAAAAATATCGCAACAATTTATAGTATTTGATTTCAAAATGTGAGTGTTATAATCTCTATATATCCTTTGATTCACCTTTTCAAGTGTAGATTCAAGGGCTCTTGAGCTTAATCTTAAATCTGAAATTTATTCTTGAACTTGATCTTGAATTTGAATTTGTTCAAGGGCTCTTGAGCTTTCTTTAGCTTTGTTAGAATTCTTTTCCCTTCTTTGAGTTATGAAGACCTCTATTTATAGTTGTAGAATAGAGGAATTATAATAGGAAAGACTTCCCTTCAGCCAATCAGATTTAAGTGACAAGGTATGTTGGGCTTTAATGAAATGGACTTGTCATTTTGACATATGACATGGTCCCATTGGCTTCTTTGTTTGACTTGGCGTGCCACATTATTTGACACGAGGCACCAAGATGGACCTCTTGGATGAAACAATATTGGGCTTATTAATTTGTACTCTTTTATTGTAGCCCAAATCAATTAACATGGATTTTAATTAAATCTGTATCTATTAGACATAAATGGTTAACCTAATTATGTTAATCCATAACATTTATTGGACTAATATATTCATGAATTTAATATAATTCGAATCATTTCAAAATTTGTATTTAATAAATTTTATATAATTACAATACTATGAGAAATGAGTGTGAGGTAGTGGGGATGAGAGTTACGGGGGTACTAGAGATGAGTATGAGGTTCTTTAGAGAGTGAGCAAGACCCAATCAATACGAACAATCACTTGTAAAACTTATTTTTGAAGTTTTTTAGAGAGTGAACAAGACCCAATCAATATGAACAATCGCTTGTGAAACTTGTTTTTTTACTTTCGCTTGTGAAACTAATTGTCCTAGAAAAACATGTTTTTCAAAAAATCTGATACACTAAATGTAGAAAAATTAGAAACTATTCCCTACCGAATACATCCCTTGTGTAAAATCATTGTATTAAAAATGCACCAATGACTTGTGTCATGATCCACTTTCATAAGGTTTGGTCGGCAACAAACTAGAGCCTATCCACTTTAGACTAACGCTGATTTTAGTAATCCACATATGTTATTGCACATGTTAATGTTATGGGTATCCACATAAATGTATTTTTTTGAAAAAAGAAAAGTGTACACACAAATATATTATGATTTTGATAGATATATACATAAAATATATGTGTTGTAAACTACCCATCCAAATAATATACAACAACAACATTACCCCATTGCCTCAAAGGCTCCCGCCCATTGCGGGGTAAGGGAGGTCGGATGTACGCAGCCTGACCCCTATGTTTAAAACATAGATTGAGTATTTCCGGATGACCCATGATGAGCAACGAAAGTTGCATTGACTAACTGCTACTTCACAATTGAAAGAAGCACAGACAGTTTAAAGAGTCATTTTGCTTTATTCCATCATACCCCAAAGCCAAAAAAAAGTAAATCTTTTGCTCCATCCGGCTGTGAAAATGATCCATACAATATACATAAATGGTAAATACATATCCATATATTATATACTTGGTGTTGGAGCATATATAACTATATGTATGTTCCTCATATTGAAAGAAATTGTGTAGCAAGAGTAAGTAAAAAGAAATATACTACACTTTCTATATTTTTATAAACCTTCTTATTATTTTATTCTACTATTATAATCGCTCTAGCCTTGCTCATTTTATAGTATTTATAGTTTGTTGATTCTAGTATTCTCCAATTAATAAAAGAAGACTTGTTTAATCTTTGAAAAATATTTCATGCAATTGGAATGATTTCTTAAGATAGTGCCTCGCACACTATTCAAGTATATTATATTTAACTTAAAAAATACTATTGTAGTAATATTTGTCTAAATTTTTATATCATTATATTTGACAGTTTATTTTCTTCAATATTTTATCTTCTCAACAATATACTTTATCTATAATCTAAGAAATTATGACAAACAATACTACTTTAGAAACTATTTGTGATACTATCAATGTCAGTGCTAGCCCATTTCTCCAGTTCTGATTGTCCTACTACATGCCAAATCATTTTTGGTATGTCAAATAATGAGATTTTTACTATTGAAAATTTAAAAGGTGGAAAGAACGTGTCATTTTATTGGTCGATGTTTATGGTGTTGTACATCATTATTACACCCTCAACCTGATATTGATGTTGATAATAAAATTCTAGAATCATGTAATATGATAATAAGATTTGTCGCTGTACTATTTTACAAACTATTTCCAACAAACTGTTTGATGTATGTTGTAGCTGCAAAGAAGCAAAAAGTTTTTTTGGTAGAAAAAGGAAGTAGTATATATATTATATATGTATCAATATAGGTTCGTGGCAGCAAGATAGCTACTGTTACAATATTCAATAGGGGGAGGGGGAAATATCTGAATTTAGATATCTAGATTCGTGATATAGTTTCTTTAGCTATATAAAAAGAGTTCCGTCTTTGTCTTCTTCTAGCCTTCTTTCAACATACAAAGGAGGAACTTCATGATATATAAAAAAAATTGTATTTAACTTCGTCCCTTCCTTAGTCAAAAGATCTGTCACTTGATTGGTTTTGCGGAAGTCATGCTTCACCTAGGGATTCTCCTGCTATATTAGTAGCTGCCTGCAATCATGAATAATAGGTGAGTATGTAGGGTGATCGTGTGCATGCATGTGAAGGATTACCTAACAGTCTACATCATCTTCCAGAGGCATAAGTTTATAGTCTATTGCTAGTTTCAGCCCTATTCTAAGTGTGTATAACTCTGTTGCGATGATGTCTCCTTGATAAGAGTTTCCCGAGAATCCTTTTATCCATTCTCCCTTGTCATTTTTAATAATGCCTCCGATGCTGCTGTTATTCGCGTAGTTGATCCATCCATATTTAACTTGTACCCCATTGTCGGTGCCTTCCATTTTACGAAATTTTGCACTGATTTCATGGTTCTTTTAGTTTTTGTCAAGTGTTTGTATTCCATAGCTAGTACGTATGGAGTGTTGCTTTTAATGTTGACATATTCTTTATTGTGGAGACTTTCATTACATGCTAGCCAAATGTGCCATATATAGAAAGGGAATAATACATCATCTTAGCTTAGGCTTTATACTTTAAGACTTAGTTTGTATAGGTGTTACAATCATTTTTCATTACCTGCGGAGGAAGCGATAATGTCTATTGAGTTTACAATTTCTAGTTATTGCTATAGTGATTTTGATATTTTACATTGAAGAAATATGTGTATAGCAGTTTCTGGTTTACCACAAATATGGCATAGGTTGTTATCACTAATGCCTAGGGAGTTTAGATACCATTTGGTTGGTAGCCTATTGTGTTGACAAATTCACAAGAAATATTTTATCTTATTTGGGTAGTATAAGTTCCAAATCCATTTGAAAAGATTTGGTTCTTGTGGTTTGGTTCGAAGTTATTTTTTGATGAATTAATATGCCCTCTTGGTTGTTAGTATCCCTGGGGGATTTAAATACAAATTTGCCTTATCCTTTATTTGTGAAAAGGGAATGTATAAACTCCCTATTGACTGTTCAAATCGGGGAGGAGTGGTGCTAAAATTTTTCTCCATTGCCAATGGCCTGAGTGATCTCGGATTTCATGAATTTTTTGATTTGTATTTGTTCTATTAAGGGGTTCGTAGATAATTTCTTTTGGAGATTTATTATTAAGCATCCATCTATCATGCCAAACTTCGATGTCCTTTCCATTGCCTATTGGCTATTTTAAACCCTTTCTACATATATCCCATCCCAGGTTTAGGTTCTTCCATATTTTGCTGTAGTTTACCCTTATTCTGAGAGAGGAAAATCACGTTTGGGGTTGTTATTGGTATTTATTCATTATGACCCTAGTCCATAGGGGTTCTGGGCTTGTAGCTGCTCTCTAAGCAAGTTTTGCTAGCAGAGCGCTGTTCTTAGTGTTAGCAGTTTCAATCCCTGATCCACCTTTGAATTTAGATTTTGAAATGGTTTCCCAACTTAAGAGATGCATTTTCCATTTTGAATATGTGGTTCTTCAAATAAAGTTTCTTTATATTTGATTGATTTTTTTTGTGGATTTAGGAGGGTAGCCTGGTGTACTGCATAGAGTGGTTAGGAATATTATTTAGGGTTGTTTTTGCTAGGGTAACCCTTGCTGCTATATTCAAGAACCTAGTCTTCCAACCTGCTAATTTTTTTCTAAGGTTGTCAATTATGAATTGGAAGTCTTTTAGCGTTGGCTTTTTATTAAATGTTTGGAACCCCAAATATTTATGGATTTTCCTCCCTTTATTTGAAGAAAATTATAACAACCGTTTTTGCATTCGACAAGGCAATTTCTAAAATATATGATTTTTAATTTTACGAAGTTGATATTCTGACTCGATTTTTCACAAAACTTTGAGAGTAGATTTTTTTATATGGCAGCTTTTTCTGTTTACCTTATTCATTTTATGAGGCCATCTGCGAAAAACAGATGTGACAGATATGGGCCCCGTCATGAAAGTTTGATTGTATCTAACTATTTGTTGTATACCCTCTTTTCATACATAGGATGAATAGATAGCGTGACAGAGAGTCGACTTGCCTAATGCCCCTTGTGGGGCAAAAAAAGTCAGTACTTCTCTGTTTAGTAGGATAATTGTCCTATATGACATCATGATGTTTTTAAGTTGTGTGGGAAAATCAAAAAATTCGAGAGTGATTTTTATATAGGACCATTTTAGCTTATCAAAGGCCTTTTTCAGGTTAATTTTTATAATCATTCTCGGGTTCTTCCCTTTCATATTTTGGAAGTAGTTAACTGTTTCTTGGACTATTATAGCATTATCGTCTGCTTGTCTATTTCTCGAAAAGTGCAATCCTATCAGGTTGTTCATTATTGATTTTAGTTTATTTGTAATTATCTTCGTAATAATTTTATAGGTAATGTTACATAGACTGATGGGTCTAAATTCTTTTAACGTGATAGCTCCTTTTTTTTTTGGGATAAGGCATATATGTGTGCTATTGATTTCAGCAGGGATTTGCTCATCATTGAAACTTTTGGTACAAAGGTTGACAACTCATGGCCCCACCGTCTTCCAGTATCTTTAATAGAAGTACACATGGAGTCCATCTGGTCCAGGTACTTTGAAGGGTTTGAAGGAGAAGACTGTATTTTTAATTTTCTTCCTCGAAGGGGCATTCCAAGTGAAGACAGTGCATTAGAAGTTTCACTTCTTTTTTGGAAGAACCTAGGAAATGCTCGAGACAGTATTGGAGGTTTGGAATAAATTTTTGAAGTAGGAGAAGTTTATATTTAGAATACTATCATTATCAAAAACATGTTCCCCTTCTTCAGTTTGTAAGATAGCTATTTTATTGTGCCTTCTCCTATTTAGAGTTGTGACATAGAATAATTTTATGCATGCATCTCCATCAGTTAACCAATTGACTCTTGATTTTAGTCACCAAAAGTTTTCTTTTAATTTTAGAACATGGTTGTATTCATTCATTAAGTCAATTTCTAGAGTTTGAAGGTAAAAGCTTGTAGCATATTGCTGCAATCTTTGTATCCCTCCTAGTCGATTTAGGATAGCATTTTTCCTTCTAAAGATGTTCCCAAAAGTGTTTTTGTTCCATTCCATAATATTTTTTTGTAAATTTTGGTATTGCTAGGAGGATACTGGTTCTTTTGGCCTAACTGTTCTTAATGATGGTTTTAAGGTCAACGTATGTTGTCCACATGCTCTCGAATCAAAAGATTTTTTTTGGACTTATGAGCCCGTTTTTGTTAAGAGTTATTTTTATGGGACAGTAGTCCGAGTGAGTTATCGGTAGCTGTTTGACATGTGCATCAGGCAAGGTCTGTATCTATTCCTCTATTGCTATGAATCGATCCAACCTTTCCCTTATAAGCATGCTTTTGTCCTTAAACCTTTTATTTTACCATGTAAAATTACTGTCTTGGAAACCCAAGTCAATAAGTTCACAATAATTTATAACATTTCATAGATCTTTTGTTTGCGAATTACATAGCGATCTACCTCCGCTCTTTTTGCTGTTGTTTAGTAATTCATTAAAATCACCCCCTATAAGCCACTTATTATTGTAGGTGTCTTTTATATGTTTTAAAATTTCCCATTATTTTTTCCTTCTGTATAGACACTAGCATATATGCAACATAATAGCCAGGTATAATTTGATATACTTACCATAACCATGGCTTGTATTTCCTGATTTGAAGTTGATATTTCATCCACTTTTAGTTGTGCGTCATCCCAAAGTAGGACAATTCCTTCAGAGTTACCTATCGTTGGAACTTTTATCATGTTATTAAAATTAAAGTCGTTCAAGAGCACTTGGTGATCTTGCATTTTTGTCTCTAAGAGAGCTACCAAAGGAGGCATATGCCAGTGCAAAAGGGACCTGTAGTGACATCTAAATTCTGCCCCGTTCCCCCCTCTACAGTTCTATATTGTGAAGTTCATTGAATTGTTCCTGTGTGTTGTCAGGGCAACTGGGACTGATTCCCTTCTCTCTTTGCTTCCTCTATCGTTAGGTTAAGGATTACTATAAAGTTTTCTATATTTAGATTCATTGGGACCCTTATGTCTATTGAAGTCTTTCTTAGGTTGGGTGGATAGATTAGAATGCATTTTTTTTACGAATAGTTCTTTGAACAACAAAACCTTTATTTCTTTAGAATTGTTATCTCTGTACGAGTTTCCCTCATCATTAGAAGAGTCCTTTCGAGGCCATCTGGATTTGGGGTTCGTTCTATATTTTGTGCTATCCCATTTTGAACTAAGGTTTGAGTGAGTGGCAGTACCTGTGGTTCCTATGGTTTCTGTGGGGTGAAGTTGGGCAATACCATCGGAGAAGACTCCTCTTGCCATGTTAGATCTGCATGAGTTATTTGGATTGTGGTTCCATCAGGGTCACATGAGCTGGCCATGGTGAGATCGTTGTCTCCAATGCTAGTCTCGGAAAGAAATTGTTTGGGTACATTTGTAGCTCTAGGTTCAGAAGTGGAAGTTATAGGTGCTAGAGAGGGTAGAATAGCATTTTCCATGTAGGAAATAGGAAGAAGGGTAGCTAGGGGGTTGGTGGAATCATGGAGTGTTGGAAGATTGGCAAAACTCATAGATGGTTGTTTATAGCTTCCATTCCCAACCTCATCCCTTCCGAAACAATATGGAAGATGAATGTCGGGTTCCTTGCTACTATTATGACCTTCCTTCCTTCTACTATCGTCGAGAATGATAGAGCTTAGTTTTATAACCCCATCTCTAACACGGATGTCGGGAATTAAGTCGGGCTCGGAGCTTGTATGGCGTAGTAAGTGTTTCCCCCATTGTTATGGAAAAGCTTTGGAATGGAGGGAAGGGTATGTATGGGGGGGCCTGACTGTTCATCTGGGTTGGTCGAGCTTGGTGGTAGTTGGAGTGTGTTGGGGACTGAAAGGGGGCTCTATTGACTTTATGTCTGCGTTGTTGGGACGAAAACAAAAGTCTGGATGTATTTTTCTACTACAGGTAAGTCAATAGTTATGTCTTTAATAGGGATACTACTTCTTACAGGAATATTTCCTTTATTAGAAGTTGTTGTACTAGGAATGTTATTATAAGTTGTTTAAGATTACTTATATTTTCTTCAGTTGTGGGGAAGGGTACTATACGTAAAGCCTTGGTAGTTGGCTGGTAGGATTGTTGAGTAGATTTGCTGGCAGATATGCCAGATCTGTTATTTTCCTCATTAGCAGTGCTTATATTTGTATCCATGTTCATTAGAGGGTCCATGTCCATCTTTTGTAGGGTGTTATATGTTGTCACGCTAGGCTCCACATCTTTGTGGATATTTTTATGGATTTTTGATTGATGTGGGTCTTTCTTACTGGTAGAGGCAATAGGGGTAGATTTAGGCTTATTAAATTTTTTGTCAGTATAATCCGTCCCTTGATTTGGGTTGACGTAGTTGGCTTGTGATTTTTCAGTAATGAATTTTTATTTATTTTTATTTTTAGTAAATTTGTTGGTGATGTCAGATGGGTTGACATCTTCTTCATCCCTTTCCAAGGAACTGTACTTATTGATAATAACCGGAAAAGAACTGCTGGGGGAATGAGAATTATGTGATGGTAATTGCTTGTAAGTGAAAATTTTGTATTCGAGATACTTACCTATGCTGGCTTCAAAAAGTTTAATGCTAATACCTGAACCGCTAGCGTTTGTATCCTGTCTCCTTCGCTTGACATTCATCTTTGATTTTGGGAATGCCACTGTTTGCCATTGTTTTGTTTTGCCCTATTTTTCTATTTTCCTTTCCACTTGCATTTATGGATTTGTACGATTTTCATCCCAGATATGTGCGTCATCATCTTTTTTATTCGAGTTGTAGTTTTTGGCACTATATCCCAGTACACCACAGTTTTGGCAGAAGTGTCCATTCCTTTATACTCGTTCCTTTGTTTGTGATTTTCAATTAGGACAACCTTTTTTACTAGAGCTGCTATTGCGATTTCAATACATATGCGCGCATATCTACCTCTTAATGCTTGGGAGGTGCATATGTCGATTTTACCAATTTTTTCATGGTTTGTCCTATCCTTGCTAGAATCTGGTGATCATAGTTTTCTATTGGTAGTTCCGATAACCTGATCCAGATGGATGATGAGATCTCTTTCGCTTCTGATGCAACGAAGTTTAGGACCCATCTTCTTACTGAAAGGAAATAATCATTAATAAACCATGACCCCATCTATAAAACATACCTCAGGCTTTCTTCTTTTAAAATTTTTCTATGTAGTAGTCATGTTCGCGACTTTCCAAAGTGCTTTCAATCTTATTTTTAGATACTGGTGACTAATCCTTTTCCCCAAGACCTTAATTATTGCTAAAAGCGTCCATGGCTTATAGATTCTCTGTTTTTCTTCATTGGTAAGTTGGATATTTCCCAAGTACTCATTTTCTTGTCGTGGGTCCATGCTGCGAGTGCTTTCCGTAGTTTGCTTATTTGTATCGACCATCGGATATGGTGAGTACACCATGCATATGTCTATTGCTTTTTGTGACTGCACCCCTCTGATAGGATATGCCAGACTGAGTATTTCCTTGAAAGATGTCACTTCATATTCTGCTTGGGCGATTGAGCTCTCCAGGGTGTCCATTTGCATCTCATCAGTATGCTGACTTGCGTTATTTGTGTACTCATTTGGGTCAACAGCCTTTAACGTAGCATGTCTTATGTCATCCGTCTTGACATTAATATCATTGTGTTCCAAGGCATCGATTAGTGTTTTCCCTCTGTTAGGAGGATCGAGTGGGTCAACAGATGCGTCAATTTGGTTTTCGTGATTTTGGATCGAGAACACCATTTTAGAGAGAGAAAAATGTGACTTCACTCCTCACAAATAGTGAGACTTAGCAAAAAAGTTATTTGGGAAGCATTAAGTAAAAAGTTCATTGTTGAAGATGCTACCAAATAAAAGTTTGTATTCGAAAGATTTTACCAACGACAAATGAGTAACGAGATGAAAATTCAAATCAATGAATATAAAAAATTACTTTGAGACTTGAAGGTCGAGGGGATTACTCTACCAAAAAAATTATTGTTGGAGTGTTGATTGAAAACTTGCCTTACTCGTTGAATGATTATTAAAATAATTTAATGCATAAGAAGATAAATTCCACTATTGAGGAAGACGTGACTCATATTTTTTGCCTTACTTATTGAATGATTATTAAAATAATTTAATGCATAAGCAGACAAATTCCATTATTGAGGTAGTGATTCACATTTTAATTGAAGATACCAGCAGAAAGGAGTCATTCAAAATAAAAGAGTTGGCGTTTAAGGCAAAGTTAGTATAAGGTCAAAGCAACATGTCATGTCGGGGAGAGTACCCTTAGTGTGACCGGCACTTTGAAGAATCATTGCTGATTTTCCAAAAGAACCACTTGGCCTCATCATTACATCACATTTGACAACAGAAGTAAATACTCAAGCAAGGCTATGAATTAACCAAATAATTGAACTTCGATATCAATAATATATGGTTTCCAATGAACAAAAGTTGAAAAAGTAAATAACAATTAAGTATCACTAATCAACGTCTATGAAGCCTCTAATCCAAGTCTAAAAGGTGCCAAGATTAGTCTCACACTACCTCAAAAGAAATATTACTAATCAAGATAAAATAAAGAAGGCTCCTCTGAATAGCTAGGAAGGTTCACCAAGTTTGGAATGTAAAGATTGGTCTTCAATGATGCACCTGTCGAGGATCTTTACCACCTATATTTGCATCATAAAATGATGCATGCCCAAATGGACGTCATTTATTGAATATACTAGTATGTAAGATGGCTAAAGGAACCAGTTAGGCTCAATATAAGCAATCTAAATAAGCTCAAGCAATCAACAATTCAACTCAACATTCTATGTGGGAGGATTTAATAAGTACACTTTATAATGTGTTTAGGCGACTTAATGCCCATTTGGATTAACTTTTTTTAGGTGTTTTTTAAGTCAAAATAGTTTTTAAATAGTTTTAAAATATTTGAATAAAACTAAAAAGTGCTTATAAATACTATATATGTTAAAACCAAAATAACAAAAATAAGTCAAAAATCATAATTTAAAAATTTTAACGTATGACTTTTAATTTCAGTAAGCCAAAATTAATCCAAACATGTCCTTAATGAGAATAAGTCATAATTTGAATGTCCGAATAAAATTAACTAACTACTTTAAAAAATTATAGATGTATTCGCTCCTCTCTTAACCATATGTCTCGAGTTTAAGCCCTGAGTATAAAATTTTTTTTTATAGAAATCGCTTCTCTCAAATGGATCCAACACGAGGTGAATCCGAATTAATTGAGCTCTAATACCTACACCAAATACCAAAAGAGTAACTAAAATAAATAAATAAAATATAGATACTATTTTTCTTCTTCTTTTTCCTTTTCCAGAAATGAAATCAGTGGTCAAAGCTTCACAGAGTAAAAAGTGGTACTCACTAAACAATATCTTTCCAAAGTGATTGGATACAAAATCAATAAAGTGTACACTTTCATTATATTAAAACTTTATATTACCTTTCAAGAGCCCAAAAGGCTACCTTTATATTTGTTTTGATGTACATGTATTCTGTCTTTATGGGAAAAAAAATTGGTTGTACCTCCTTCAATTCATGTAGCTCTTCTTTACTAAAATAATGAAATAACATATGTAAAGTTTTTTTATAATAACATTAATTGATAACTTGATATAACTGAATAAATACTATGTTATTACATATTATTTCCTTGGCTTTACTTGTATATCAAAAGCATATGCCTTACTTTATTTTTTTATTTTAGTAAATTAAGATTTTTTTAAAAAAATTTTCCTCATATTAAAAGTAATAGTTGAATTTAGAGTTACAAAGCGTCATTAATAAAGTTGATTCACTAAAATACACCTATTATTAAAGTTTCCTTAAAGGGTGTCACTGTGGAAGTAAAAAATTTGGCAAGTAGGTGCAAATTTTCTTCTTAATTATGGGGTGTGTGAAATTAAATATACACCCAATAATAGCTAACACTTAACCTCTATATACTATGAAATTTATTTTTTGACGAAGCGTTTCCATCATATCACCCTTTTCTAAAATGGCTCCATTCATGGGATGTATCAAATCAACGGAGATCAAGTAATATAAAAAGAAGGAAGTAAATTGTACTAATAATATCAAAAACTTTATTATACTAATCATGTATATATAAACTAAAGTCTTAGAGAAGAATACATCGTAAAATAGAGATTACAGGACCTGACTTTGCAAATTAAATTTATGTTGTTTGGACTCTTTAAACTAGTCGATATATGTGATTGAACACTTTGACAATTGCATACTTCGAAATAGATTGGCCATAGTTGAGCTTGGTGACCCTTGGTGGCTGCATAGTTCCAAGTTCTATGAGCACAAAATGTGGAAGATTCCTTTGCAATTAATGGTAATAAAAGAGTTTGTAAAGAATAAAAAATTTGTCTTGTCTCCCTAGCCTATGGAGCTATGAGAGGTACTTACTTAGACTAACAAAATTCCAAATATTTATCTAGACAAAAAACAGTGGACCTAGTTAGCATAGTATCACTCCATTAGTCATTTACTCTTTATATATGTCACAGCCCGACCCCGGGACCGTGACTAGTGCCGATTAGGCACTGTTATGAATACAAACCCACGCGACAACATG
>JAOTQR010033690.1:0-15948 GCA_025774065.1 Solanum ossicruentum | reverse complement strand
CTTGGACACAATCGTAACATCCATCACTCCCTTCACATCATTTTCCCAATTGAAGTTTACCACATGTGACACAAGGTGCCTTGCCTCGAGGACCTCGAGCCACACTAGCTTCTGACTTAGATCCCTGAGTTCTAAGGTTATAAGACCCTTCTTGAAAGTGACATCCATCTTTATTCCTCCTTGACCTCTTAAGCTTAGGCGGGTTCATCCTCAAAGACTCACGAACTCCGGATGTATTTGAAACATCTTTCCTACCTATTCCTTGTCTAGTAACCAGTGATGTGACAACTAAGGCCAAAGTCTGGATGGCCTAGCAAAGCTTAACATTGTTGATGTCAGCCTGTGATGGCTGTACGGTAGGGACAGTTGGGCCTATGGGTTTGTCCTGATTCTAGGTCTCCGGTTGGTGAGCATTCTGTCTAGATGGACTCCCTTTCCCTCTTTCAGCACTTCTTGGAAGCATGATCACAATTCTGGAAATGCATAACGCACGAATCAGAAGAGAGCTTTCGTAGAGTTTAACTCTATCACACAAATAAAAATATGAAGGAAGTATAACCATTCCTAATATCCTATAGTACCCTGCTCATAAAGTGAGGTGCACAACATACCCATAAACAAGACTCTACTAGACACGACTTCATAGAGTCCCCATGACACTGTAACTTGGTACTATGACATCAAGTTTGTAATGCCCCGAGAGAGTACCCAAGACATGAACAACACCTAGAGACTATTGCTAGTCCCCAAGCAAACCACTTTTTCCTCATCACACTCATTCTCCTAACACTCATAGCGATTCAATGGAAGACTAAAGAAAATGAATAGGTAATCTAATATCTCAAAGATAGTATTAATAAAACGAGCTAGTCAGAAAGAAGCTTGCTCAATATAATCTCCAATAACAACTCGACTATAGTCTATGAAGCCTCTATCACTATCAATTGGTGTCAATGACAGACTCATGGCTACCTCAACTCAAAAGAAAAGCTATTCTAAATCAAGTCTGACTCTATAAAGCTAGATGAGAATAAAATAATGATCCTCCGAAGTAAAGAAGGCTCACCTACTCTGCTGACTGCGGTAGATCCTTAATGATGCTCTTGTTGACGATCTCTAATACCTACCTCTACATCATAAAATGATGCATTCCTAAGGAGACATCAGTATGTGGAATGTATGAGTACGTAAAATGATTGGATGAAATAGATACAGGTAGAATAATATAAAAATAACATTAACTCAAAAGATACCCAATCAGAATATCAATTGTCTATCTAAAATAAAGAGTAGACAAATGACCCATCAATACCAATCAGATTTCATCGATCAACTCAACTCAAACTAGAGTAGTATAAGTGTTGAACCTATCTGGGAGTTTTTCTTATCCGACAACAATCACTTATGAGACATTGATTGTACAATAATCCTGTTGATATTGCCATAGCCATTTCGTACTTGCCAGGTAAAGAAGAACTCGGATCCATGATCATGTTGAAGATACACCTTGCTTTTGAGGACAAAACAGTCGTCACAGTAATAAACTTAACCAAGGTTATGGTCGAATTCCACAGAGAATACATAGACTTTATCAAATTGGTTCACTAATAAACAATTCAAGTACTAAAAAAATCAATTGCCAAAAGAGGGGTTGCAATGATTGATAGAGAATTAAACTAAACTATTAAAAGCATAGATAATCAATACGGAGAGAAACTTGGGTAATTGTGTTCTCTATGATTCACTAACTCAATTTCCCTAGATAACACAATTCTCAAGTAGGAATTGCATGCAGGATAGTAATTTAACTTCTTCCAACCCTTTGATCAAGGCGATAAAGAAATTAATTATGGGATTTGACCCATCTCCACAGTTTGCTATCCTAAACATAACCCATTGTCCTAGTCAACCTCTCTTTGGTTGGGTTCGATTGATTAGACAAGAAGGAATCAGTCGAACTCTTTTAACCAATTTCTTTTCCTATTCATCACTAGCTTGATCGGGATCATGACATTAGGTAAGATCTAATGTTAGCCACCATTAGAAAACATGCAAAACGAAGAAACTTGGTCAATACATACAAATACCCACTCAAAGAATTTCTAGTTATCTGGGTTATCTAAGTTAGATTCCCAGGTTCCCACAACCTTAAGTTATGGGTTTAGCTACTCATATCTTGGGCAAATAAATAAATAATGAATAGAGAAGACATGGTTAATCACTTATCCAAGAAGATTGAAGAACAAAAAAACCCAATTCGTATTGAGAATCACAAGTTTGAAAGATGAAATGAATACATAAGTGAATCTCTTGTCCAATATTTTGTATCCAAAGATAAACCTTAAGAATTACTCACCATTCTCGTGCTCTACTCTATCCTATGGAAAATATGATAGAAACTCAAAATTGATGGCTAATGACCTAAAATATTCTATTTATATTATTTATAATCAAGTCCCTAAAATAATTAGAAAATTGATCGTCAGACCCTATGACTTGCAGTTACGACTCGTATTGTCCTCTCGTATTCAGCTTCTTGAATCTTAGACCTCACTGATATGAAACATCTTCATGAGTGTAGTCTGATCTACGACTCGTATTGTCCTCTCGTAGTCCATATCTGCATCACTTGGTCGAACACTGGAAATCTCTACAAAACCTCCCAATATGACTCGCAGAATGATCTACGACTCATAATGGGGTTTTCGTATGGCTGAACTTCAATTCTACTTCAATATTGGACATCCTCACAAGACCACTTCTATGACTCGTAAACTGAACTATGACTTGTAGAGACACTCATATATCTTCAAAAACTAGAAGAATCTGTAACTTTTCCCAAAATTATGCCAACCTACTTTTCCTATAAAAACAAATACAAAAACACATAAAAACCATGAAAGTCACATTGAGAACGCAAAAAATCCCAAGTTTTAAGCATCAAATATGTTCTATTTTGGTAGCACATCAACACCCTCAACTTAGAATTGTTGCTTATCCTCAACCAACGACTCAATATACATAGACAATATGGCAACACACAGAAATCAACCCAATAACATTTATCATACTCGAATCTAACTCAGGTACCCACACCAGCATTTTCAAGACAAGATCATGTAGCTATTAGCAAACCAAAGAATATTGATTTATTTGATGACATAACTATGAAAAATAAAGGAATATCAATAATCCACAATCAATGAACAAGTAAAATGTCGACAATGTAATGGAAATGCCCTCATAGAAAAGAAGTCCCTTCTAAACACTCAATGAAGATTCCATACTTTAACCATGGGACTGTGCAAGCACACTCACTCTCACAAATGACATTCTGCATGATGACCAATACCATAGGCTTGCTTGTATACTCATGACTCAGACTTTCAGCTAGCTGGACTAGGATCACTTTAGGACTTTCTAAGCCTATAACATAGGTTCATGGGCCTTCGGTATGGCATTTTGGAAAACATAACGACTAAAGGCCAACCTTGAACTACATTTTTCAAGACTTTCACCTCACCAACTCTAACATTTCCACCTTATTCTCCCTTTTTCATATTTAAGCTTTTATGGGTGCTTTCTTCTTATTTTTCAGCTTTTTGCCTCATTTTCCCACATCATTTTGCTTTTTCAACTCACTCTAAGGCATCTTTTTATCTTTTTTTCACCCAGTATATGAATTTGTTCTTTTCATCCACCTCCCAACTTATCATCTTATTTTATGAGTTTACTCTTACACTAGCCACCCTTAACTTATGCGTTTGGCCGATTTTGAAGTACACAATATCTATTCCCCAAACCAGGGCCACTTTTGGTAGCCACCCTCAATTTAGACTTTTTGCCTAAATCAAGGTTAAGAATTCTCAAGGGCAGACCAAGGCCAATTTCAAGATTTTTCACTAGACAAGGTACGACTAATTAGGTATTGAGAAAGAAATGGTACATGTAAGGCTCAAATGTTCGAAAAAAGGGATAAGCTTTCATTTGGTTGTTCCTTTTTAGGCTAAAGTGGACTAATTTAAAGAACAAAGGCCTGAGATCCCTTCCTAAACCATTCAATTTACAGTCCAACTTAAAGTAACATAGCAAGTTCTGAATTAGTACAAAAATGCATGAATATAACAAGAGAAGCTCCCATATACTTGGCATTGCATACATTGCCAACAAAAACTCACAAATCATGCTTCATGTATCAAATTGCCTTCACTTTATCAGAACAAATATTTTCAAATCATTCACAAATGCATGGTTGCCATTTAACTACTAATAAAAATTTTTGTGTGTACCAACTTTCAAAGATTCCAAAACAAATATCAAAACATGGTATATATGCCATAAGTTCAAGTATTGTATATTACAAAAATTATCAAAAACATCCTAAACATGTCGGTTCAACAAAAATTAAATATTCACGAGGAAAAAGAACACATGCAAAAAAAATCGAGATTAAAATTTGGGGTAGTTATAGACCATAAGTTACTCAGAATTCACTCAATTCCATAACTACCCACACCCCATCAAAAAGAAATGTACATTGTCCTCAATGTACAACATCAAAATCAAAGTAAGTATAAGGGGTCAAAAAAAACATATCTCGGTGCCTAAGCACCAGTCTCAAACTGCATCTGATCATCTCCCTCCTGCGGGGTAGTATGCATAATAGCTGAACTCTATCCGGATGAGCCAATACCTATCGCTCTATCATGTTCCTAGGCTAGCCTCAACTCTTCTTCTTTTCTCGATATCCTCAACACTCGCCCGAGCTCATACTATATAGCCTCATCATCATCCTTGGAGATCTTCTAATACACATGCCTCTCCTCAGTCTTATCATCCTCAATAAGGGTCTCTTCTCATGGGAAGGTTGTATGGGATCCTTAGCCTCTAGTGCAGGAGCGGCTATAATGGGACCTCTGTCAATGTTGATAGCCTCAGGCTGCTAGGGGCTCTCATCAGTAGTAGCAGCTGGAGTAGGAGAGGCAGTCGTTGAACCCTGCTGTGGTGACTCTGGAGCAAACATCCCAGGCATAGGAGGAGGTTGCATCCTCTGAAATGCCACAGGATTCTCATCAGCCTTTATCAGGCTGGGATCTAGAGTGTGCAGGACTGATACCAACTGGTCATGATAATGCAATATTTGAACCTTGGACTCTATACAAAGTCTATAGATCAAGAGCAAAAATGACATCCAAGTGGCTCGATTAAGCGCAGACTCATGAATCTACTCTACTATGAGTCAGGCCCAATCAATGTTGTAGCCAGCCAAGATCCTGGCAACCAATACTGCTTGCTTTGGTGTGAGTGTGTTATCACTAGTGTAGGCTAATGCAAGTCTTGACCACTGCCCACCAAAATTTGGCGGGGAAACAAAGTGAAGCTTTCACAATAGGCTCTGCATATGTGGTAACCCAAGTAGGCTCTAGACCATACTCAGCAATGTGACCAGCCAACCATCTCAATAACTCGGTCCTCTATACCGTATCCTTTAAAATAAATGTAGTTCTACCCTATCTTAATCAGTAATCCAACTATGTTATCAATCTTGGAGGTTAGTACTAGAGACCAAAACGTACTCACAGGATCATCTCTTCTGAAATATTGACCCCCATCCTCTCATTAGCACCTCTCTCAATCTCGATTGTGTGAGAGGTCTCTTCCCCTTAGGAAGATCCCGAAGAATAATGGCTGCATAAGTTGTATAAAACTCCCAAACTAGAATCGGGGCATAACGTCCAAACTTATCTGTCAACAACTTGAGCCCATTTTATGTCGTTATGTCCTCTAGTCCTGGGACATGGCTCAATCCATCAGCAATCACCCAGGGATCCTCAAATAACAACCGTACACTCTTGCCTTGCCCCTTTAGCTATAGAGCCTCTATGTATATGACCTTCATGCCCATGACACCCCACCGGTTAGTATTAGGATATTGTGCTAAAGAAAATGATGGAGTGATCAAGGACTCTACATCTTATCTAACTTGGAAGCCTTTGTTAGAACTAGACTTTGTGCCTCAAGGAGTCATCTGAGTGTACCACTATCACTCTCACCGTTGCCTTCCTCGTCAAACTGGGAAAGACTATCGACCTGAACTTGAGTGTGTACAACTCTAGCTGCAGCTCTAGTCTGAGGCACCCCAGCCTCTGGCTTTGGACTAACATCAAGATTCTCTAATGACCCACTCAATTAGGTCTGATCATCACCTGAACGCTCTTCCTCTGTAGGCTAATCATTGAGATTCCTTTTAAATGCCTCAATCTTTGAGCATTGTCCCTTTGATGCCATGGTATCTGAAGAACAAACACAGACAAACCACCATAAGCCCCAACAATCAACAAATGAAAAATAAGAAAAATAAATTGGATCAGTTGCAATCAGGTAACACGAGAACCAAGTATAACTCGTAGTTGGAACTATGAGTCGCAAAGTGGTCCTGTAGACTAGAAGTTCACAACAATATTGAACATAGGAATATTGTACAAGACCTAGTTACAACTAATAACTTGGATTACGGGTTGTAAATAGTTTTCATATAAAGATCCAGGGAGCAAAATTAGAAAAGGCAAGGGTCCATGAGACCTATCTACGACTCGTAGAATGATCTGTGACTCGTAGAAGGTCTCCTATGATGAATATTCAGAAAATCAAATCACTGGAACTTCCTACAAGGGGCAATTATGAATCGCAGATTAATCCATGAGTCATAAAAAACTCTCGTGAACAAGAACATCCAAGTACATAATGTATCTCAAGTCATCACACAAGCCCTACGAATAATTTAAACACTATCCTACCATCATCGAAGCAAGTATACGAACACTTATATATTAAGCACAAAATAACCCGTACCCTAAAAATAATTTCAAACAAGTTTACCCAATCGAATAGGATTTAACAATCAATATGCAATCTTCATCCTTCCCAAATTCATTCAACTTTGCACCTATATCACCACCCACTAAGTCACACACAACAATCAACTTATCACATTTAAGAACACTTGGGGTATAGTTCAACAGGCACAACAAGAATTAATCAACCTATGATTTCGACTAAATCAATATAGCCCAAAAATAATCATACTCTTGTGCAATCGATAATCAAATTACATTCATAAACCATTATCAACCACTCAATCAAGCAAGAAGCATAATATCATGGACATTCAATTAGCAATCACAAGGTCATAACATCGAATTTTAGGCATAGCGATCAATTAAATCATAAACACCCCTAATTTCGCATTCCCCAGTCATGCTCATCAAGAAATTGATGCTTAACACTCAAAATAATCACCATCATCAAAGAACACAATGAAGATCAATGGAAATTTTAAGATTGCAACCTAACAAAGAGACCTACCAAAGATGATGAAGACTGTAAAGATGAAAAATTATGCAAATAGGTGAACCCTAGGTGTGCTGGAATTTCTTGCTAGAAATTTAGTGAAGTCATCGAAAATTATTTCAGAAATAGTTGGGAATGGAATAAATTTGGGAAACATATCAGCAATTAGGGTAAAAATGGGGTCAAACTAATTTTGACCCCCTTTTATACTTTACCAAGTCAACTCTTAACATTCACCAAATTGGGTCTATGAAACCCCAACTATAAGTCGTAGCTTGGTCTACGAGTCGTAAGTCCTAGTCTCATAAACTACTCAATAATCAAAAAAAATCAAAAAACTACTTGGCTTCCATGAACCCCATTCACGACTTATAGATTGGTCTACGAGTCGTAAAGTTGGCTCGTGGGTGGAGTGCATACTTAAGGTGCTCACTGTAAATCTCTACGAGACAGATTTATGAGTCTTAAAGTGCAATAGGACTCGTATGCCTAGTCATAGAGACTACACCAGATGCAATTCTCAGTAAAATCTGCACTTTTTATCCTAAACCTATATACTCTTCATAGAATGCACTTGTACCCTAGATGCAACAAACCCAATGTCAAAAATTTCAATCAAAACACAAACAAACAATCAACTTAAAATTTTGAAACTGAAAATAAACTCAAAACTATGCTAAAACATGAAAAAATGCTTGGGTTGCCCCCCAAGTAGAGTCTGATTTATTTTCACAGCATGACTTAAACATCTTTTTTACTAGACTTCACCAACTGCCCAAAACCTTTTTTTCAATTCATCTGGATGTTTCATAGATTGACGGATATCAAAGACCACTTCTTCCTCATTCACACTAAACTTGAGTTTACCGGCTTTCATGTCTACTAGAGCTCGTCCTATAGCTAGGAATGACCTACCTAAGATAATTGGGATATCAAAATCAACTTTGCAGTCTAAAATCAAAAAGTCGGCAAGGAATATGAACTTACCAACCTTAACCACAATGTTCCTATAGGTTTCTCCACTATCCAATTTGTCGTCAATAACCTCATATTAGTAGGAGTAGGAGCTCCTAACCCAAGCTTCTTAAAAACTTTAAGAGTTATCAGATTTATACTTGCTCTCAAATCACATAATTCCCTTGAAAACTCTACATCACCAATGGTACAAGAAATGGTAAATGCACCGGGATCTTCCCTTCTATGAACTAAGGATTTAGTGGTAATGGAACTATAATGTTAGATCTCTTAAGAAAGCTGTTGGCTTACCGTGCAATTTTTAGTCACCAAATTCTTCATGTACTTAGCATATCCAGGCATTTTCTCCAATGCTTCTATCAAAGGGATGTCGATTGATAGTTTCTTAAGCATAGAGAGGCAATGTTTAACTTGGAGGAGGTCTTAGGACGGTCTTATACTTCTTTTGCTCTTGAACTGCTTCACCTATCCCATCTTGACACAATCTCTCCTTCAACCATATCTTTATCAGCAACTATCTCACCACGAACATCATCTACCACAACCGGCAATGGAGGAGCAATGGTATTCTTGCCACACCTTGTCGTGACTGCCACACAATGTCCCTCATTCTTTGGATTTTGAACCATTTTGCTTGGCAATGTACCTTTCTGGCATTGATTCAACTGAATAGATACTTTACTAAATTGTTGCTCAAGTTACTTAGTGGCCACTAAATGAGACTCCATCTTCTAATTTATACTTGAAATATCTGATTTAATTCCTGTAGAGTTTCATCTTGGGTTTCCACTTTTTTCAACAAATGGTCAAATAATTCTTAAATTCTTGAGCTACTAGCCCCAGTATCACGATTATGTGGAGGTACATAAGGACCATTTCTAAATCGATCTCTTTTACCCCACTCGGCTTCTGGAACCCTATTCCTATTATAGTAACCACGATTATCTCAATAAGCACCTTCTCGATTGTAGTTTCGGCCTTAGTTTCCAGAACCTTGACGTCAATAGTCTGAATTGGACCCTTCGGCATTGGTCTAAAAACCCACCTCTTGGTCACTCACAAAACAAGCATCCTCATCATAATATGACTTTTCATACATAGGTGCACGTGGAGGTTGGTGAGCCACAGTATGCACTCTTTCTTGATTTTGCCTAATCACCACATCCTTGCTAGTGCGAAGTTGAGCAAGTTGTTGCATAATCTCTTCATTAATTTTAGCTTGAATTGAGCCAACACTAATAGCACAATAATTCCTTGTATAAGCTCTATCACATTGATCCCATGTACGGTTAGTTTTGACCATTTGCTCCATTCTCTCGGCAATCCTTGTAGACGGTTGATCCAAGAACATGCCCCTATTTTAGTATCGGCACAAGCTTGACTGTTTTCATTGAGGACATGATAAAAGATATCTACCAAGGCATCATCAACAATTTTGTGGTCTGGGACACTTCTCAAACACATTGTAAATCTCTCCCACATAGTACTAATTGAATCACCCAACAATTGTTCAAAATTATTTATTTGATCTTTTAATTTGAGCTTCTTTGACATTGGGAAATAACTTTCTAAAAAGGCTTTATGTGAATCTATCCAACTGTGATTGAGCTTTGTGGGAGCTTAGATAGCCACACTGACACGCCCCAAAATATGCTTCTGAAATACTCATAATCATAATTTTCTTATATCTCAAAATTCGTGTGTAATATCAAAAATTTGAATTCATATTCTTGATAAGGGGTAAAATTGAGTGGGAGGTAGACATAACCTAGATTTTAGAAGATTCGTTGCAAAAAAATGTTTTTTGCCAACTTTTTGCAAAACAATAAGGGTACGCGATGGCTCCACGACGCAGACCTGTCACGGAGTAGTGTTAGCACTTCCTTAATGTTTTTGTTTCAGCCTATAGGCATTGGGGTCATGACCCCATGCCCACTTATTTGTAAAAACACCTATATTTAGCCATTTTTCAACTCTATATCACTCAAGACCCTCTCAAAACCTTCTGTAAGACTTAACCAAATATTTCATAAAAATTCAAGTGTCTTAAACTTAATTTCGGATCTCAAGAACTCCATTCAGGCTTCAAATCTCCCTTAATTTTACATCATGAAAATCCAACTTTGAGGTATGTGGGTTTCATCTATTGGGTCCTTTCACCCATTGAGCCCAATCTTCCTTTTTATGAAAATTGTATATTCTTAAATTGTATCTTCTAAGGGTATCTCTTATTATGGATTATAGTTATAAATTATATTGGGGTTTTATGAAATATTTATTGATTATGTATTTCTATCTAATCCAAGCTTATACTATGAGTTGGTTTTGTCTATTGAGACTATGCATATTTTGAGCTATAGAACTATGATCTATTATGCAATTTAATGATGGATTTCAAGTTACTCTACATGAGGGTTTTACTATATGTTGGTAATTGATTTACATTGAGTTTTTTCATATTATTCCACTCTTGAATTGCATGATTTTGAATAAGCATTATGCACCCACCAATTATTCGATAAAATGTATTGACTAGCATTTTCAAGTTATTGATGATCTATTACATGGTTTATAAGTCAAGTGACTTTATGATGATTAAGAGTTTGCGTGTATGCATTGAAATTATGAAAAGCACTTATGGTGTTACAAGTAGACCACACCTTGTTAAGGGGTGACATGTCCAATCACCTTGTTGAGAGGGTGACATGCCTCAATCACCTTGTTGAGGGAGTGACATGCCCAATCACCTTGTTGAGGGGTAGATACCTCAATCACCTTGTTAGGGGATGACATGCCCAATCACCTTGTTGAGGGATGAGTACCTCAATCACCTTGTTAGGGGGTGACATGTCCAATCACCATGTTGAGGGGTGAGTACCTTGATCACCTTGTTTGGGGTGTCATGCCCGATCACCATGTTGAGGGATGGGTACCTCAATCACCTTATAATGGGGGTGACATGACTTGGATTCCAAAAAGTAGTTTGCTTGATCTATGTTGGTTATGGTCTCTTTCCACACATGTATTATATACTTTGCAAGTTATATGATTTACAAGCATGCTTTACTTCAAGCATTGATCATGCAGGCCATCTTGATATTATATTTACCCATTACTTATGACTATGCATTTTGACTATGTTGGTTTTTGCCTTGTTCCATTGCATCCTACATACTTAGTGCATTCAAATATACTAACGCATGCTCTATGCCTACATGATGTTACCATGTAGGAACCGGAGCACCTCTCGATCATACTCCACGTGGCTAGTTTTGGTATTTCGGATGATAAGCTTTGGTGAGTCCTCAAGTCCAGGGACACTAGCTATGCTACTCTTACTATCTGATATCTCTTTATGTTGAACACCTGATACAATGAGGGTGAGACCGAAAAGTGACTTAGGCCTTGGTCAAATCTGTGTTAGAGATGTTGTTCGAACATTTGATGTACTTCTACGATGAGCTTGCCTCAAATGTTTTACGATTGTCAAAGACTTTCCTTAGTCCCAATTCTATTATTTATATCTCGGTATTTATTTTTGCTTTCACAACCACGAATGTGTGATCAGTATGCTAAGAGGCTCGTTTGGGGTTCCTTCGGGTTCCCTATTCACTGTGTTACGTCTAGGCGCTAGGCTTGGGTCGTGACACACACCGCTGCATTATTAGTGAGAGATAATGGAAGCATCTATGGAAAGATTTTGTGTCCCCATCACACCCTTGCAAATGAAGGTTACATTATGCAGATGGCTATGAGGATCCTGGGAAGGTAGACCCGTAAACAAACCATGATTTTGAAACATTTGAAACAATCCACTTGAGATTGTGAACTTACTGTCAGCTGATAGTGGTGGCAACACAATAGCTCCCATTACGTTCATGGCCATGGAATACAATCTATATTGGTTCCATTGGTAAGCATACTCATTGAAATCAATAAATTGTGGCCTATTCTTGAAAGGTGGTAGATTATCTTCCCTATCATCAACATCAAGATTCTAATTCATAGCTTTATTAACAGTGATATTAGCATTTTTTTGAGTCATTCTTCCTGCAAGCGTTGGATCTCTAAATCAATCGGAGCTAAGGGAATGTTTTGACTCCTTGTGTTGGGCATTTAACACCTATATACCCTGTAAAGAAAATAAACAAAACATATAAAACCAAAAGTAAAATACAAGGAATTTAACACTTGAATTATACTACTAGTGAATCCAATTAAAGCCAAGTCATATTCCCCGACAATGGTGCCATAATTCTATTGATCACACTCAAGACACACGTCTCTTTTGAGGACAAAGCGATCGTCATAGTAATAAACCTAACCAAGGTTACAGTCAAATCACATAGAGAATACGAAGACTTTATCAAATCAGCTCACTAATAAACAATTCAAGTACTAAACAAATCAATTCCTAAAGGGGGAAGGGGAGATTTATAGCGATTGATAGAAAATTAAGATAAAATATTAAAAGGAGATACAATCAATATGGAGAGTAACATGGGTAATTGTTTTCCCCATGATTCACTAACTTAATTTCTCCAGATAACACAATTCTCAACTAGGACATTGCATGTAGGACGGTAATTTAAGTTCTTCCAACCCTTTGATCAAGGCTAAGGCTGAATTTCACTATAGGATTTGGCTCATCTCCATAGTGTGCTATCTTAACCATTATCCATTGTCTCAATCGACCTCCCCTTACTCGGGTTTGGGAAGAAATCAATCGAATTCTGTTAACCCATTTCTTTTCCTATTCATTACTACCTTGATCGGGATCATGACACTAGGCAATATTTAATGTTGGCTACGATTAGATAGCATGCAAAACGAAGAAACTTGGTTAATACATGCAAATACCAACTCAAAGAATTGCTAGGTATCTGGGTTTTCTAAGTTAGATTCTCATGGTTCCCACAATCCAAGTTATGGGTTTAGCTACTCATATCTTGTGCAAATAAATAAACAATAAAAGAGAAGACATGGTTAATCACTTAGCCGAGAAGATTGAATAGCAAGAAAACCTAATTTTTATTGAGAATCACAAGTTTTAAAGATGAAATGAATACACAAGTGAATCTTGTCTCTAATATTTTGTCTCTAAAGATAAACCCTAAAAATTACTTACCACTCTCGTTCTCTCTACTCTATCTTATGGAAAATTTGTGTAGAAACTCAAAACTTGTGGCTAATGACCTAAAGTATTCTATTTATAGTATTTACAATCAAGTCCCAAAAATAATTAGAAAACTGATCGGTGCACCCTACGACTTGTAGTTACGTTACGAGCCGCAGTCGGACTTTCATGTTCAGCTTCTTGAATCTTAGACCTCATTGATACGAAACATCTTCATGAGTCATAGTCTGATCTACGAATCATATTGTCCTCTCGTAGTCTATATCCGCATTACTTGGTAAAATACTCGAAATCTCTAAGAAACCTCCCAATACGACCCATAGAATGATCTACGACTTGTAATGGGATTTCGTGTGGCTGAATTCAATTCTGCTTCAATATTGGAAATCCTCATGAGACCACCTCTACAACTCGTCGAATGAGCTACAACTCGTAGAGGGACTTATATATCTTCAAAAATAAGTAGAACCTACAACTTTTCCCAAAATTGTGCCAGCCTATCTTTCCTGTAAAAAATAAACACATAAAAATCATAAAATCCCCATGAGAACAAACAAAATCCCATGTTTTAAGCATCAAATGTGTTGTATTTTGGCAGCAAATCAATCCACAAGAGATCTGACCTCTAAAGTCTTCTATTGCTTTCAGGAACTTTACCTCAAGAAAGAACCTCTGATGTGATGGGTCAATCCTTACCTACACTTGGAGACGTAGTTAATGAATACGAGTAGGGCTCACTCTTACTCATTTCTGTACTCGATACTCCTCCCAAGACTCAATGATCATAAGACTCCTCAGCTCAAACAATCATCTCAATTAATCTCATGGAGACTCTCATCTTCTCAATTAGTCTCATAAAGACTCTCATCATCTTATTAACTAAAACTCAATTGGGCTTGTCGGTGTTTTATCTCAATTATCTCATCAGCTCAATTCTCATTTAAAAATTCAAGGACTCAGATCATCACTAAAAAGAAGTCAATTAGACAAACTTTGGAGTTCTATTAGGAATACTCTAGGGCTCATCAAGCTCTATTAACTCAAATCATACTCACATCACAATCATAATCTACCTACTCAACTTAAGGCTCTAGACCTAATTCATAGGTTCATTCATCCAATCTTTTATAAGGTAACATATAGGATTTTTGCAATATCTCATGTAAAAGGATGTATTCAGTAAATTAAGTTTATGATAATCATCACACATGAAAATACTTGTAATATATATATAATTTGCAAGAAAATATTCAAGAAACACGTATGAAGACTTATGAAACAACTCCTCTATTACCATCAGTGAGGGCAAATGGAAAAACAATTTCATGTTTTAGTTTAGCCTTACATTCCTGGTATGAAGCTTTGCCAATCAACCTCGTAAGAGCTCTACTCACTCTCCTCAAATTCTCACTCCTCTTCTCTTCTCTTTAGCCCTAGTCTTTGTCAGAACTTAGAAAAGGCTTAGGAATGGGTTAAAACCTCTTTTTTATACTCAAAACGATCTATTTTGAGTGTGTTTTAAGTTTAGGAGGGGTTGAGAAAAGTCTAGATTGCCCTTCACGAAAAATTGAAAACTTTGCACTTTGGGAAACCAAGTCTGCAATGCGAACTTGGACAATTTTTGGGGTTTTTTAGCTAAAAATCTTCTGGTAGAGTTTTCTAATCTTGTGGAAAATATTGAGACCTCAACTAGGTACAAGTCTGCGGCAAGTGCAAGTTGCACTCCTGTCGTGCACTCTCACTAATAACGTTTTCACATCAAAAAAGTTTCTTTTGATCCTCTTGTTCTAAAAATCAACCAAGATCTTTTTCTTGCTTAATTTTTCATGGTGATCATATTTCTAGCCTCGGATTTGCCATCAGAGTTTGGTAAGACGCATTATGCATACATCTCTCATCTAGGGGTATTTTGGTAATTTTTTTACTGGATGTTACATCTGCAGACAAGACACAATAGTATATATAACACCATGTAAAGGGCTACTATTTTCGATTAGTCTGCTGCTAGTATTATCGATGTACATAGAAAGGGTAAACATCTGATCAAGTAATGGTTGTGATCCATTTAGATTTATATACTAATCGAAATAATTAAAAATAACAAATTTATTAACAGTATCCATTAACGTTTTAAATATTCAACCTAATAAATTTTCTCAAAAAATAAAACAAAGATGACAGAAATACAAAAAATTACCCGCCAAACTTCAAACCTTTTGAGAGACATTCATCTTTTATTAAGGAAAAAAAATCTCATAAGAGTTTCAAGACGTAGCAGTGATTTTCTTGAGAAAATTTATTAGGTTCCATTTCTGTTAGACCCTGTAATTTTTTTTTAATTAAGGATAACTATACAATTGGAAAATTTCATTGTGGACGTGGGATAATTTAAACTTAAGTATATTTCCAGTGTTTGATTAGAGTATTAAGTGAATATGGTAGGTATAATTAAATTGGAGTCGGAAGTCCTCAATTGGATCAAAATA
>JAOTQR010033659.1:0-15952 GCA_025774065.1 Solanum ossicruentum | reverse complement strand
GTGCATTTCCCTATAGGTGGCCCCAATATAGAGGTGCATTTCACTATAGGAGGCCCCTATCAATAGATGCATTTTTTGCTCTACATTCCAAGGGGAACATAGTGGAGTGCTGGGTGTTGACTGAAATTGTCTGGCTTTGGTAAATTTTGACTGAGGCACTTTTGAAAAAGAACATTATCTCCGGGACTTGGTAAGCCTGTGATGAAATCCATGTTGATTATCTCCCATTTTCATTCTGCAATATCAAAATTTTGAGCTTCTCCACATGGAATTTGATGCTCAACCTTGACTTGTTGGCAATTCAGGCACTTAGAAACAAACTCAGCAATGTCTCTCTTCATTCCAATCCTCCAGTAGACTTCTCTGGAAGTTGTTGACAGTAAAACTAGAATCACTATTTGTTTTTCACTCCATATCTGTCAAGTTTGGCAGGAACCGAACTCTATGCTTCCCAATATTTTGTATAAGGCTGTGAGAAATATAACATGGAAGAAAGTAATGATGAATGTATGTCTTGATTATTCTCCCAAGATAATAGGTGTTTAAATAGTACAACACCTATCTTTATTAGGAAAGAAACAAGTCTATATAATTGCGACTAAACAATATTTTACTAATTGATAATACCTAAAATTCTCAATGTTTCCCCTCAAGTTGTTCCATTCAAATTGATTACCAAGCTTGTTACAAATGTAAATAATCTGCAGACCAGTAAGGGACTGAGTGAAAATATATGCAGGCATATAATTTGACATCAAGAACTGTGTGACAGTCTACTGAGAGTTCTTTTCTCTAATAAAGTGACAACCTATATCTCATGTGTTTAGTTCTCTCTTTGATCATCAGATTCGATGCATGAAGGGCAAGT
The DNA here is from genome assembly GCA_025774065.1 of Solanum ossicruentum. NCBI lineage: Eukaryota > Viridiplantae > Streptophyta > Magnoliopsida > Solanales > Solanaceae > Solanum > Solanum ossicruentum. Next base: position 15,084 of record JAOTQR010033659.1, on the reverse strand, counting down.
GGTTATCAACACAAGTTTCATCTGGCTAATTTGTTCAAACTTCAATTCTTTGAGAAACTGTTTTATCCAAACCATTTCACATTTCACAAGTTGCCACAGTCGTTGCCTGATAGTTAGCTTTTGCACTAGACTAAGCAAACCTTGACCCGTTTCTTGCTTTCCAAGATACTTCATTTTTGAGAATGGTAATATTATTTTTCTTTTCAATATACTAAGTTACCTCCAACAAGAATACGATATCCAGAAATAGATTGTCAATCATAAGGAGTTCTTGCCCAATTTGCATCTACGCATCAAGCAATCTGCTCATTGCCTCAATTTCTTGGAAAGTATCCTTTTCCATTGGATGATTTTATATATCAAGGAATACAAACAACATCCTAATGACTATCACACAAGTATCCCATAAATTAATTTACAACACTCATCGGAAAGACAACATGTCAAGTGATTATAAAGTAATTCACCTTAGCAACCAACCGCTTATACCTTTCAGTATCATTATGAGGTGCCCCTTACCTGGCAAAGTAGCATTTGTATCAATGGGAGTTGATGGGTCTACAAACTATTATTCATGTCTTCTCAAGAATGTTTAGAACAAACTACGAGATGACACTTCCTAATATGAATTGAGCAACACTAATACATAGGAAATGGTCCAATCTACCTAGGTCATTAGTGTGGAAATGCTTAGAAAGATGTTTCTTTAATTTTGTTGTATCATCCTTATCATTGTCCAACTTGATCATATTATAAGCATAAACTACCAAATAAATGTACCGATTTGGAGCAACGTGTCGATAGGACACTAAACGATCAACCTTATTGCTTGTCATACCCAACTCTTGATAACTGTGCTGAACTTACCGAAGCATGCTCAAGAAGATTGTTTAAACCCATATAGGTACCATCAGAATTATCCTGTAAGACCCCTAGACTTCCCTTGAGCAACAAACTAGGTGGTTGGTTCATATACACTTCATCTATTGCTATGGAAAAATATTTTTGATGTCCAACTGATAAAGAGGCCAAATGACAAACAACATAAAATTTTAGCCAAAGAGAGAATGTGCTGAAGCAGTCAAATCCCAAAAAAATTGAGTATAATCTTTGGCCAGTAGTGGTGCCTTAAGTCGACCGATGTTTCTATGTGACCAACTTTATAGTAGAGTTACATGAAAGTCAAGGAATAAGTTCCCAAGTATTACTAGAGTGTAAAGCAAATATCACCTCAATCATAGTCTTTGTCCTTGTCCCAGAGGAGAGAGGGTTATACCTGTAGACTTAGGGATCCTCAAGGGCGGAGCCACCTTGTGCTCAGAGGGTTATTGCAGCGGAATCTTGCAAGAGCAGGTGCTGTGTCAGACTCAGATTTTAGGGGAGAACATATTTCATTCGCTGAGGTTCAGAGGATGAGGAACTTCTGCTATAAAGTGCTTAATTTGGATATGCAAGTTCCAGTTAGTCAAAAGGTCATTTTTCACAGCACGCCATCTTTTTTTTAATATTTTTAACTATATCTTAAATGAATTGGAAAAAATGAATTGGAAAGACCTTGTTTACTCGTACTCATGGAAGATTTAGCTGTGTGGCATCAATTATGACTTTGAACTTCCTTCCACAACCCCAAGTCCCTGATGAAACAATTTGCTCCAACATTTAGGCAATATCTATAGCAGATTGAAATAGCCAAACATTGTACTCCAAATGGATACATAACATAATTTAGATTTTATGACTTTCCTTTGAGATTGAATATCATCTTAACACAAATAGCAGCCATTTATAAAATCTCATTATTAAGAATTTTAAAACACCTCTTGAAGTACAAAAAATATGCAGTGCAAAAGATCTGGGAGGTTTTGCATTGACTGGAAAAGTGACGGCTGTCTGTAAGCGTTAGGATTGGTAAGTAATTTCAGCTGTATATGCCTATCATCACAAAAAATGTGCATGCTTTCATGCTCTATAACATTGAAGCATGGGTCAGAGGTTTTTTTGTTGCACTGTGAAAGCGATTTTTTTAGCCCTGTATAACAACTACAAACCTAGTGTGATCCCACAAGTGGGATTTGAGGAGGATAAAAATTACACAAAACTTGTGGAAGAGAGAGGCACTTTATACACTATTTTTTTTATTTGCACCGGGTGTCTGAATCTCTTTGATCCCCGACTAATCCCGGGGGTGCACACGCCCTTGGCAAGGAGTTTTTCGAAGTGTACCATGGTTAATGCAGCTTGTACCCAGTCCGATGGCCCTCAGAAATTGTTTGCACCCAGTGGGTTTCGAACTTGAGATGTTGAAAGGGAGCAAACCCCAAGGCTCAAGTCAATTGCCACCAAGCCAACCCCTGAGGGTTACTTTGTGCACTGTTATGAAGCTAATTCAGAATTATTTTTCATTTTTGGTTGTTTGTTCTCATAATATGTTTAAGATTTTTAAGTGCAAACAGCGAGTGTCTAAGTGTCATAGTTTTTTGCCTTTTGGGCATGATAGCATTTATTTCTCTTTAAGAAAATATTGTACATTTTTTTCTGAAGTAGATTATTAGATTTCCCCAGTACTGAAAGCATAATTCTGGATTTATGTCAACCAGTATTAAACTCATCTCTTGATTTCACCTACTAGAACCTTGTTGCTTTGCTTCAAATTATAGGGACAAATTACATCTTCTAAGCCAGCAACTCTACCATGTCACCTGGATTCCTGTGGTGCCATGAGGCATGATGCTAATAGATAGGGAGGGTTGATATTTTATTTATCCAGAGTCCTATTTCATGAAGGTCCAGTTGATATTTCCTTGCAAAAATATCTATCAGGTACTTTATCTGTAAAGGACCTCTTGTACTCCATCATGAGGGGAACTGGTTCTCCAGCTTTATGATTTCAGTCTTTTTCTGCCATGGAAGATTTACAAGTTTCCTATAGGGTAGAGATGAAATTACTCATGGCTGCACGTTACTTGATGGAGAATTGATTATTGAGACTGAGCCAGAGACACAAGTGCAGAGGACTATTTACCTCATCTATGATGTGATAGCGATTGATGGATTCTTTGTTACAGAGGTATGTCATGGCTTCTCTGTTACAGAGGCATGTCATGGCTTACATATTTTGTCTAACATACCTATGTAATAGATAATCCATTGATTGCTATCACATCATAGATGAGGTAAATAGTCCTCTTCACTTGTGTCTCTGGCTCAATCTCAGTAATCAATCCTCCATCAAGTAACGTGCAGTCATAAGTAATTTCATGTCTACCCTAAAGGAAACTTGTAAATCTTCTACAGCAGAAAAAGACTGAAATCCTAAAGCTGCAGAACCAGTTTCCCTCGTGATGGAGTACAAGAAGTCCTTTATAGACAAAGTACCTGATAGATATTTTTGCAAGGAAATCGCAACTGGACCTTCATGAAATAGAACTGTGGATCAGTAAAATAACAACCCTCCCTGTCTATTAGCATCATACCTCGTGGCACCTCAGCAATCTAGGTGACACGGTAGAGTTGCTGGCTTAGAAGATGCAATTTGTCCCTATAATTTGAAGCAAATAAACGAAGTCCCAGAAGATGAAATCAAGAGGTGAGTTAATATTGTTTGACATAAATCCAAAATTATGTTTTTAGTACCCTGGAAATCTAATCATCTACTTCAGAAATAAATTTACATTATTTTCTTAAAGAGAAATAAATGTTATCATGCCCAAAAGGCAAAATACTATGACACTTAGACACTCGTTGTTTGCCACTTAAAAATCTTAAATATATTATGAGAACAAAGAACCAAAAATGAAAAATAATTCTTAATTAGCTTCATAACAGTGCACAAAGTAACCCTTAAGTTTGGCCTGGTGGCAATTGACTTGACCTTGCGGTTTGCTCCCTTTCAAGGTCGCAAGTTCGAAACAAACTAGATACAAATGATTTCTGAAGGCCATCAGACTGGGTAAAACATGAATTAATTATAGTGCACTTGCGGAAAACTCCTTGCTGAGGGCATGTGCATCCCCGGGATTAGTCAGGGCTCAAAGAGACTTGGACACCAGGTGCAAATAAAAAAAAGTAAGTTTGTCATCTTAACGTAATGGAAGTCTCATCCACCAACACCTCACCCTCCTCATCCTTGATGAACTTTAGTTGGTCCAAGCCGCAAGCTTTGCACTCTCTCTCTTTCTCTCTCTCTCTCTCTCTCTCTCTCTCTCTCTATCTATCTATCTCTCTGTCTCTCTCTTGTGAGCCTATACAATCTCATATCCTCGCCTAAATTACTTAGCTCCACATAGAAGCACTGAAATGCTAATGTCTTAGCACTTTTTACTGCCATCTTAGCTTCTGTCTTCACTGTCTTATAGATATCCTTAAGTCTTTGCTTTTCATCCTCATCCCTACACTCTAACCACTTCGTATAAGTAATCTTCTTAGCTTTCGCTTTGCCTAGAACTTCTTCATTCCAATACAAATCACTCCGACATCCACCAAAGGTCCCTCTCGAAACTCCTAGTATCTTGGTAGCTACTTTTCTAATACAACCAACAGTAGTGTCCCACATGGTGTTCACATCTCCGCTACTACTCCAAGCCCCTAAACTACTCAACTTTTCTCCCATGTTTTGAGAAAGGGAAGGAGTTAGGCCTCCCCATCTAATCCTCAATTGGGCATAAATAACCCTCTTCTTCTTTTCCCTCTTAATCTCTAAATCCATCACTAGAAGCCTATGTTGAGTGGAAATATTTTTACTCGAAATAATCTTGCAATTCATTCAAAGGATTCTATTGCTTTTTCAAATGAGTAAGTAATCATATGAATCTTAGCTACAGTGCTACAAGGTAATCAAGTGATTTTCCCTCTTTGCAAAATATAAGTTAACAATAACTAACTCTAAGGCTTTGGCAAAATCCAAAAGAGATGTCCCTCCTCCATTCTTGTCCCCAAAAAGCCTCCATGAATATCATCAAACCCGCTAGAATTTCCACCGATATGCCCATTAAGATCTCCCCCAATGAAGATTTTTTTTGTATCTGGTATACTTCTCACAAGCTCATTCAAATCTTCCTAAAAGAGGATTTTGACTTCCTAATCCATGTGTCACGAGCCAAAATCATACTGCAACTATAGAAAAATAAAGTAAAGTTGAAAGAATCATGACGTAGCATAGATAATCCCAAAACTTGGAGTCATGAGTTCAATAACATCCAAATGTAGTAACAAGAGTAAACACAAATGTGTCAAAATGGAATGCAAAGTTGGTATGTCTGATGCATAGTACGAAAGGAAAGAAAATAAAAGAAGTCTCAAAGATCTATGATTACTCAAAGTCTGAGCCTCACAGCTAAGATCTAGATGATTGGATAAAAACTCTGGCAGAATGAATCAACTACCTTGTCCGCTTCCTTATGCACTATATACATGGAAGAAACAAAGTAGGGGTGAGTAATAGCAATGTAGCCAGTAGGTTCAACTGACTTGGTAAGAGAAATAGAAGAAGAATGTAATAACGAAGAATCCTAGAACCTGCATCTAAATGGCTAGTACATAATATGATGAAATCATAAATAATGGCAATTATAGATGATGCAATGCATTACAATGCATAAATGCAATGGTGTCATAGGCCATGTATGAGATAAAATCTCGACCATCGCGGGGTGATGTACACATCACCGAGGCTAATCTACAAGATAGATCTCAGGGGCATCGCGGGCCATGTACGCGTAATCATGACTGTCGTAGGGCTAGGGTACGTATCTAACAAGTTGAGCTACAAGACAAAACCCGAGGGCTAATCAGGTATGTACTGAATTATCTCAAGACGTCAATGCCTTAAGATAAAATACCTCGAAGCATCGCAGGCCTCAAGAGGTAGAGTCTCAAGGCATCATGGGCCTAAAGTATAGTAGATATAGTATAAAATATGTGCATGCCAATGCCACAGCATAAATATGAAATGTGCATGTCAATGCCATAACATAAGTGGGAAACTACATGCATACCAATGCGAAAATGGAGTATATGATATGTGCATACCAATGCAACTAGTCAATATAGGATATGTGCATACCAATGCAACAATGGAGTATAAGATATATGTATACCAATGCAACAATGTAGGATAAGATATGTTCATACCAATGCAACAATGGTGTATAAGATATAATAGCAAGATATATAATGATAATTGGATACCATGTCCATAATCTCATAAATTCTATGCTAAGTATATCAACTAATACATCAATGTCATTAATGAGTCTCTCATCATCACCCTATCATCTATAATACCCAATTGTCAAAGTGGTCGAACTTCACAAGTCACCAAGATAGTATCATAAGCCTCTAATACATCAAAAATATCCTCAATTTATCCCTTAAATCCCCAAATAGTCTCACAAGTCTCGTATTACCACGGTACTATCCAAAACATCTCAAGTCTTATAATATCGTAAGGATATCCAATGTTATCTCAATTCTCATGATTTTATCTCAGGTTATCAATAGGATTGCCATTTACTCAGTACTTGGCATAACTAACATCATATTTCCATCATATCGAGTTATCAGCTCATAATTCAATCTACATCTCACACTTATCACATAAGCATGCTCAATAACACAAATCCAGTCCCAAAAAGGTTAGCCGAACCTACCTCGATGACGAAACTACACTTGGACAAGCTTTTAATCAACTCAAGCCTCCAATTGATCCCCGAATCACCCAACAACTATCAAAATCAAATACTACATACCAAGAGGTGCATTTTAATACCCATATTAGCATGGTTTGGGCTTAGGGGCAAATTATTCAAAATTAGGACTAAAATTTGAAAGTTCCATATCTGAAAATTGACTTCAAAATCATATTTTGCATGAGAAATGGAGTTCTTGGATGAAAATCCCACTAAAATTGTGTTCAAATCGATGGAGTAATCCCCATTTAAAGTTTCTAAATCATAGATGGAAAATCCCCAATTTTGGACATTCAAAATCAGAAAATTCAAGATAAAAATCATGGAAATTAATCAAAATAATGTTAGAAACATGTACCCAAAATATTTCTCTACAAACCCTCGTCTAATATTGTCTCCCGAATCTTAATATATTGAAAATGGAGTGAAAATGGGAGTTTTACGTCTTTAAAAATGAGACAACAAAAATATAATACGCAAAAACAGAACCTTGTCAGCAATCACAGAGCACAAAAGTGCCCATACCTCCGCGAAGGTAGAGTACAATTTGAGTCGCACCAGATACCCCTCACACCAGCCAATGCCAAAACTCAAAATAGACCCTCGGAACTCATCCAGACTCAAAATTTCACAAACTTCATATGTATCCATACCAGAAATAGAGATACGGACTCAATGAAGTCATCAATATTTGATTTCAAGGTCTCTATGACGTATTTACCAATGCAAGTTTCAAACTCAAAATACCAAAACTACCCTCGGATACTCCAAAAATTATGATGAGACCATTTTTACGTTAGTTTCACCATCCAAAACTATTGGAACTATCGGAATTCCATTTGAGCTTCCGAACTCCTAATGTTGACCAAAGTCAAACTTTGGTTTTGGAAATGACTAAAATCACAACTTTGGGACTAAAAACCTTATTGTAACTTCGAATTCAGTTCTGCAACTTCCTTTAGTTCAATTTCGACAATCAGAGCTAATGGAATCGACGGATCCCCAATCCGACCTTTGGAACTCAGAATGATACAAAAACTCAGTTTTTTCAACAGCTTAAGCTTTCAAAAAGACCAAAACTCATATTTTCAACTTTTAAAACTTAGGATTCCAATTCCAACCATTCAAATAGTTCAAAATAGGCCCAATGCAACTTACGAAAGGGTAAAAGAATAATTTTCACAAACAAATCCAAAAACGACCAACCAGGTCATTACACTCGGCCAACTTGAGGCGCATATGCACTAACTACATTCACTACATGACTACCAACTACAAGTTTAATAGACATCATCCTATCATTAATCCTCTTGGCCTCAATCATATAGTCGCTAAGGTTCTCATCTACTAAGATACCTACTCCATTTCTATCTATAGAACCACTCGAGTATCATAATTTAAACCCGTCTATGTCACGAGCTTTGGTACCTACTCATCTACTCTCCTAAACACACGCTATATTAATTTGTCTCCTCTTAAGACTCTTTAATAGCTCTATGGAATTCCCTGTAAGAGATCCTATGTTCCACATCCCAACTCTTAACCTAAGTAAGCCCATCCACCTCTTACCACTACTACCCTTTGCCTCCGACCCCCTGACGATATGACCCTAATCCACTATCAGATCTTAACGCTACTAAACTGATAACTCACTAAACTGTAGAAGATCAAGAAGATACAATCTCTTGAAAAAATCAACACCCCAACGATACATAATAATAAAATACAAAGTATACTTTACAATAAGCAAACAACCAGATACGAAAATCAAGACGAATAAATGGGATGCAAATGAATAAACGGGATTATAAACTATAGAAATATATAGTAAAAGCAACACAACATAATATGTAAGCTCACAAAATATAATAATAAATGGTAATATGTAAGACTACACAATATTACACTTAGCACTTTCGCATATATTATAATTTAGTTGGATGGGTTTTCCCAAAAAGATGGTTATTTTATGATTTGTGCATCCAAATACTTTTGCAGAGACCTTTCCATGATCGATTAATGCTAATTGAAGAAGAGGTGATCCATCCCCGAAACTTTGAAACATGAACTTTTATCCACACGTGTAAATCCGTACTATCAATATGGTCTGGAACAATTTGAAGTTTGTATGATCTCAATAAAGGCGCTCTACTTTATGTAAGTTTAGGATCCTTTCTGGATTGATGATAGTTTTGTGGATGTCAGGTTAGGAGGAAGGATTTGTATTTGCTATGTGCAGCTTCTAAGCTCATAAAAGTTATAATGCCAAGTCTTCCACATTCAGCTGATGGTCTTATCTTTCAGGTTCTACTGGATCTACTTGTGTCTGCTTTAATATTTAAAATTCAAGTTTGTCATATGGCTACTTTATCAAGTATGTGTTATCGAGATCACATATTTACAACTTACAGAAAATTGGCACAACCTTATCAAAAATGGCAATAGTTTTCCAGCTTTCTTTGTATCTTATTTATATATCAGTACATTTAGAATTATGCTAGTAAGCTCTGCTCTTCCATTCACCAAGAATGAGAAAGTGAGAGACACAGGGACGGTATGCTGTAACTTGATAGATCAAGCTCGTCATTTGGCCTGGAAAGATCTATTCAGCTGCAGCATTCCGTTACTTTAGCTAATATAATTCAATTTAATGAACTGAATGGAGATGGTAATAATATTATTACTATAAAAAAATGGAGTTAGTAATAACATTGTAGATCAAGAACTTCCATTGACAGAGATTTAACTCATTAGAACTACTCTCTCTGTGTGAAGTTTAAACAATTTCTCAAGGACAGAAGCTGGAATCCTGAACTTGACTTTTATGCAAAGAAGCTGATCTCGCTTGCATGAAAATTCCAAGATAGCAAAGAAAAGAAAAGAAAGAGAACCAGTTGTGGTTTTGAACGGAATAAGGAATAGAGAAACAGAAAGAGATCTAATGAAGGAATAGGAACCTGATAGGCTATGGAGTTAACGAAAAAGGGACAGGAATAGTAAGAGAATGATATTTTAAAGACAAATAGGATGGAATGATTTCTTCGGTCAATGCACTCAAGTGATTCATTCTCATAGGTCTTATTTAACAGAACTAATTTTATCCTACAAAATAAAGTGTAATTACCTTCACATTTCTTGCTGTAATTACCTTCAGTTACATGCTTGTTGCCTCCTCTCGACGCGTCTGTGCGTGTTTTTTTTTTATGTAAATTTGTTCGGACCAGCGACTCACTTTGCTATGGTAGGTACATTCTGAAGCTAATATATGCTGTAGACATCAAGTTGCTTGCGACTTCACTTATTTGGATTCTGGCTCCTGATAGTTTACAATACCGGCCTGGAATGCAACTTATGTGCCTCGGTAATTTGATGGATGTTTGAAATGGAAATTTACCAGGACAAATACTGTTGATTTTCTATTTGAGGTTGTTATATTTTCTGTCATCTTTAGATCTCAAACTGTTGTATATTGTGAGTGTATATGCTTGAGCTTTTGTCTGTCTGCACATCAATAGTAGGAGATAACATCACATAATGGCTGTGATAACTTTAGTATCAGGGTAATCTGATTAACTAGTTGGCATTGGCAGGTAGGAGTTGTGAGTAGTAATTTGCTTTATCTGCTAGAACATGGAAACAAGAAACTAATTGAAGGTTGCAGAGTGATGTTTAAAGGTTTGATTGTCTGCTCTTTTTCTCCTTCCTCTGAACTCAATCTCCTAGGAGTTTCCAGTGGTAAAAAGATCTCTCCTGTTGTCTTTTATTTGCAAGGACCGTCTGCTCTAGCTGTCTGTAAGAATATGAAGATCTATCCCTTGAATTCTATATTAGGAAATGTTTAGCAGATTTTGTTGCTTAGATAATATGACAGCCGCCTCTAGTTCACTTCAAACTAAGTTTTGTTTGATTTTCACTTTCTCCTGCAAATGGAACTGATTTATCGTTGTACCTGGGTAGGATAATAGAGTGTTCCTCGAACTCTCATGAAGATACTTGGATCTTTGTGCAGATCAAAACAGATAAATCACACCTAAATTATATTAGGGTCTATGAGGAGGTTTGTCAAATAGCAACATCATCCTTCATTTACAGCTTTTCCAACTATTATCGACTCAAGAAGCATCTCATCTCATGGACAAGAAAAGCACAACAGAGAGGACGATCTTATAGGGGGATATCTTGTTAGATGAGATAGATAAAATTTCAGGTCTACCTATATATGCTGATTGGGCAAATCTTCATAGTGGAAATTTTAGAAATGTCTGAAGAAGGCAGTGAGGAATTTCCTGCAATTTATTGTGATATGCTTGTTAGGTAGTAGAGTTTGATATAATATTTAGCAGCTATCGTGGTTCAACCTCCGCGGTGAGGTTGTCGGGGGTGTGGGGGGCGGGAGTCCCCACCCGAAGGCCGGGGTTTGGGGCGGAGCCGCGACCCAAATTTTAGGCGCTACTGTTTATTCTCCTTGTATACTTGTATTCTGTGTAATTGTAAATATCCGGATATCATTAATATATATAATCCTATCGCAGTAGAGGTTACCCAATTTTTGGGGTTTACCACGGAAAAAAAAGTCTCTCTCACTCTTAAAAATTTCTGACTTCTCTCTAAAAAACTGATCTTGTTGTTCCTTCTTCTGTTGCTTCTTCTTCTTCATCATCTTTTGTAGATTTTCAGATTTATATTGCCCAACAATTGGTGCCCACCATGGGGCAAGAATCTATGCAGATTTGTTTTTTGGTGATGGAGAGCTCAAAGATTGGAATCGAAAAGTTCGATGGATCTGATTTCGGTTTCTGGAAGATGCAGATCGAAGATTATCTGTATCAAAAGGATCTTCATAAACCCTTGTCTGGGGTGAAGCCAGAATCCATGAAAGAAGAAGATTGGAAGCTCAAAGATCGTCTAGCGCTAGGTTTGATTTGGTTGACTTTGTTCAGAAACGTGGCTTTCAACATTGTCAAGGAAAAGACAACGGCGGGTCTGTTGAAGGCACTAGCGAATATGTATGAGAAACCCTTTATGATGAACAAGGTATACTTGATGCGTAGATTGTTTAATTTACAGATATCAGAGGGTGGATCTGTTGCAGATCACATAATGATTTTAATATGATTGTTAGTCAACTGAGTTCTGTGGAGATTAACTTCGATGATGAAGTTAAAGTGTTGATTTTGATGTCATCTTTACCCGAATCTTGGGATAGTGTTGTTGTTGCGATTAGCAATTCTCGTGGATCTGAGAAACTTAAATTTGATGAAATCCGATATGTAATTCTTTTCGAAAGTATTCCCAAGCGAGAAATTGGGGATTCATCGGGTATCTCAGTGTTGATCAAAGGGTGAGAAGCAAATCGAAGGGACAAAACACACATGACAGATCAAAGTCAAAGGCACATGGAAAATCTCCACATAGATCAAATGTGAAGTGTTGGAATTGTGGAGAGAAGGGTCATGTCAAAAATGAATGCAAAAAACCCAAGAAAAAGCAGAATCATAAATCTGGATATGATAATGATTCTGTAAATTCAGCAGAAGATATTGGGGGTGCATTAATCCTTAGTGTGGACAGTCCACTCGAGTCCTGGATATTGGATTCGGGTGCATCCTTTCATTCGTCTCCAAGCAAGGAATTGTTTAAAAATTTCAAGTCTGGAAATTTCGAGAAAGTTTATCTCGCAGACAACAATCCTTTGGAGGTTCAAGGAAGAGGGGATGTTTGCATACATACTTCAGCAGGTAATCAGTGGACATTGAAAGATGTCATATATGTTCTTGAGCTAAAGAAAAACTTGATCTCTGTTGGTCAGTTGGATAGTACAGGTTATGACGTGTCTATGGGAAAGGGCTCATAGAAGGTTGTGAAAGGTGCTATGAGAAACCCTCTGCGATGAACAAGGTATATTTGATACGTAGATTGTTTAATTTACAAATGTCAAAGGTTGGACCTGTTGCAGATCATATAAATGATTTTAATATGATTGTTAGTCAACTGAGTTTTGTGGAGATTAACTTCGATGATGAAGTGAAAGCGTTGATTTTGATGTCATCTTTACCCGAATCTTGGGATAGTGATGTTGTTGCGATTAGCAATTCTCACGGATCCGTGAAACTTAAATTTAATGAAATCTGAGATGTAATTCTCAGTAAAGTATTCACAAGTGAGAAATTGGAGATTCAACGAGTAGTGCTCTCAGTGTTATCAAAGGGGGAGAAGCAAATTGAAGGACAAAACACACATGGCAGATCAAAGTTGAAGGCACGTGGAAAATCTCCACATAGATCAAATGTGAAGTGTTGGAATTGTGGAGAGAAGGGTCATGTCAAAAATGAATACAAGAAACCCAAGAAAAAGCAGAATCATAAATCTAGAGATGATAACGATTCTATAAATTTAGCAGAAGACATTAGGGGTGCATTAATCCTTAGTGTGGACAGTCCACTCAAGTCCTGGATATTGGATTCGAGTGCATCCTTTCATTCGTCTCCAAGTAAGGAATTGTTTAGAAATTTCAAGTCTGGAAATTTTAGGGAAAGTTTATCTCGCAGACAACAATCCTTTAGAGGTTCAAGGAAGAGGGGATGTTTGCATACATACTCCAGCTGGTAATCAGTGGATGTTGAAAGATGTCAGATATGTTCCTGAGCTAAAGAAAAACTTGATCTCTGTTGGTCAGTGGGATAGTACAGGTTATGACGTGTGTATGGGAAAGGGCTCATGGAAGGTTGTGAAAGGTGCTATGGTTGTAGCGCGTGGATGGTTGATCTCTGTTGGTCAGTGGGATAGTACAGGTTATGACGTGTCTGAGGGTACTTCCGGTTCAACTCTCTGGCATAATAGACTTGGACACATGAGCACAAAAGGAATGAAGATGCTGGTTACAAAGGGAATTTTGCATGGTTTGAAAGTTGTTGATATGGGACTTTGTGAGAGCTGTGTTATGGGTAAACAGAAATGAGTTAGCTTCACAAAGGTTGCGAGAGAATTGAGGAAAGTGCCATTGGAAATGGTCCATACAGATGTTTGGGGATCATCTGCAGTCTTGTCAATTGGTGGATCCAGATTCTATGTTACCTTCATTGATGACTTCAGCAGGAAGGTATGGGTTTACTTTCTCAAGCACAAATCAGATATGTTTGCCACCTTCAAGAGGTGGAAAGCTGAAGTTGAAAATCAAACAAGGTTGAAAATTAAATGTCTGAGATCTGATAACGGTGGTGAGTATAACAAGTCAGAATTTAAGGCACTCTGTGCAGCTGAGGGAATCAGAATGTTGAGAATAGTTCCTGGGAAGGCGAGGCAGAATGGAGTTGCTGAAAGGATGAACAGAACTTTGAATGAGCGTGCACAGAGCATGAGGATACATTCTAGAATGCCAAAGATGTTTTGGGCAGAAGCTGTGAACACGACTGCATATTTGATTAACAGAGGACCATCTATTCCATTGGGGTTTAAGATTCCAGAAGAAGTATGGACGGGAAAAGAACTCAAGTATTCTCACTTGATAACTTTTGATTGCAAGGCTTATGTTCATGTTGATCCGGAGAAGTGAGACAAGTTTGATGCTAAGGTTGTGACGTGCTACTTCATAGGCTATGGTTCTGATATGTTTGGTTACAGGTTTTGGGATGATAAAAGTAGAAAAATCCTAAGGCATTGTGACATGACATTTGATGTTAACGTCTTGTACAAGGACAAAGATATGTCGGGTTCAGAGAATGCAAAGCAAGTGGGAGTTGAGATTGTGTTGTAAAGGAGTTCGTCTAACAATGCTGCCACTGAAACTCAAGAAACTCCAGAGACTATTGCTGAAGAACCTGAGGTGAACCAGTAACACCAAAACAGATGCTGAGGAGATCATCAAGAACCATCAGGGCACCAGACAGGTATTCACCTACATTACATTATTTGTTGCTGACTGATGAAGGAGGACTAGAATCCTTTGATAAGGCATTACAGGTGGAGGATTCAATCAAGTGGGAGCAAGCCATGGATTATGAGATGAGTTCACTTGAAAAGAATAACACTTGGGTATTGACTGAGTTGCCTGCAGAGAAAAGAGCTTTGCTGAACAAATTGGTGTTTAGGATCAAAGCTGAATCAGATGGAAAAAGGAGGTTCAAGGCCCGACTGGTGGTTAAAGGATATTCACAATGGAAAGGTATTGATTACGCTGAAATATTTTCTCTTGTTGTGAAATTAACTACTATCAGAATTCTTTTGAGTATTGTTGCATTTGAGAAATTGCATCTTGAGCAAATGGATGTAAAAACGACATTTTTACATGGAGATTTGGATAGAGAAATCTATATGCAACAACGTGAAGGATTTGTAGTTCCAGGCAAGGAACACATGGTGTGCAAGCTCAGCAGGAGCTTGTATGGGCTGAAGCAAGCAC